>JAIQCU010000122.1:0-91742 GCA_022114935.1 Leptestheria dahalacensis
TCCCTGCGGACAGACCACTTCGCAGGATGGCTGCACTTGTTCCTTCTGAGGCTGCGGAAACCAGAACGAAAAGTTGATTAATTAAAATAAATGGTTAATAACAGAAAATCGATATATCGAAAAGGTACCGGCAGTTCCTCGCAGGTTTCACGTCCAGGCCGCGTCGGGTCGCAACTCATGACCATCCATTGCAAGTCAATCTACAACGGACAGTGCAAGTCGTGAATAGATTAAATTAAAATCGCTATAAGTTAAAAATTAATACCGGAACGGTTTTCCTGCTGCCGGCAACTTTGGAGATGGCGATATCTCCGTTAACATCGATGGGTCCACGGACATCCAGCGGCAGTTCCTCACTGTATTCGCAGTCGACGTAGAGAACGACACGCTCCCTGTGGACGCCAAAGTGAATCTTGTGCCATTCCTTGTCGAAAACCTGTTGGATTTCCAATTCATGTTGACGTTTTTTAAACGAAAAAATGCTTGTGATTCGCATGATTAGGAAGGATTGTTAAACCTGAGCTTTGCGGAAGACTAACGTCTGCAAACGGCTCTGGAAATCGGTGATGCTGAACTCGACCGCCTTCTTGGCCGGATTCAAAGTGACCTGGAACTGAGGCCGCTGGCGCAGGTCGCTAATGCGGATGATGTTCCAGGCGGTCTTGGGTGGCTTCCGCGTGCGGAAGGTGCAGATGAACGAGAACTGCTGCGGTAGTCCTTGCGGGAAGATGGTTCTGTAAATGACAATTCTGAGAGTTAATTACTTGATCAAAGTATACTTTACTTGATTTAAATCAGTTAAATTTGATTCATTGTTTGTAGATGCGTATGAGTGATTAACTTAATTAATCAGTTCAGTTACATTTGATAAAGAGGCTTGTTCATATTAATCCATATAATATGAATCTTCAGTGGTATTTTAAGATTATATGTAATTATGTTGACAATCAAGTTAATTGAAATTTGGTTCGTTGTAATAACCTTGTAGGGACGACTAGATCGGCTTCCTTCTCCAGGCGATAAGCCGTCTGCAAGCGGCTGGAACCACGGACGCGCGTGACTCCAGGATACGACGTCTCCAGGACGTCCAGGCGGAATTGGCGGATGAAATCAAAGGCCTGCAGATCGTCCTCTCCCGGCTTGTAATCCGAACAGGGACCGTTGAAATCGACGGCGCTAAAGTCGGGCGTCACAACTGCAGAGGCTGTTTGGCGCGCACATTCCCAAGAATTCATCAGTCAAACCATTCATGTATAAATCACAACGCTAATCAATTAATTAAATTCCAATTTATCATTTAAGACTAATGTCACGAGAATGTTATCAGTTTAATCAATAGTCGTTTAATCGGAAAATATTCTCTTGTTTAGAATACCCTCAAACCGCGTCGATCAAGATTGACTGGAAAGTAGGTTTTACTAGTACAACCCGCCCGGATTCTTCGGGCAGTGAACAGCTGAAGGCCAGCGACGGTTACAAAGATAAAACTGCCGTTTAAACCAAAATGACACAAAGAAGTGAAATGGAAATTTTAAAAAAGTGAAATAAACAGTTCCAAATTTTCACACTAGATGGCGTTTTTGAAAAGCGCGCCAAATTGTTCAAGGACAATGTTATGAGAAACGGTTTTCAACCCGCGGGTTTAGAGGACGTTATTGCTTTCAGTTATATCAATTAAAATCATCTGATTGTTTTCGTAAGCAAATGGAGATAGATATTTTACCCGGTCTGCTGTTGTCAATGGCAACGTCTCCTCGGTTAGGTCCGCCGCGTTCTAACGTATCGCTGTCTGCTGCAAACATCCACAAATAGATTGTTTCAAAAATTAAACAAGGTTTAGAAAAAAAACACCAGAAATTTAAGGTTCTGGTTAGTGTTTAGTTTACAGTAAAGCGCAAGATATCGCGTCTTGAATTACAGATAGCGTCTTTCTTCATATATATCTATATGAACTTGTAAACTGGGTCAAAACACATCCGCCCAGATTTTCGGGCAGTGATGTCGTCAAAACATGCAAATGACCGCTTACTATTCACCAATAACTTGTCGAGGAAACGTAAAATACGACAAATGACGGCTATTGGCCAGCTGGTTAAACCGCCTAATGGCAGCTCATTAAAGCTGAAGTGAATTGGAAGTAGATGTAAATTAGTTTGATGAAGTGCCGTCCGTTTAAGGCGATGCCTATACGTCTCGATATGCATCAGTGTTGCAACCTATCAGCCTTAGAGACCTTTGTTTTGCCTCCTTGTTTTCAATATTTAAAAAATGAATGCTGATTTCACGTTTCATTCTTGCAGGTTTAGATGAGTTTTACCGTCTTCTTCCTCGGGACGAAGCTCCTCTTCGTTGTCTCCTTCATTGCCTTCGATCAAGTCAAAGTAATCCTCACCACCTTCATAGTCTCCGTTCTCAGCGTCGCCATTGCCACCACCAGCTGTTAATTTGTGGTCGCCCCAAAGGGAAAAGAGAAACAACTGTTAGTTATCCGATCCACCACCAGAGTTTCAATTGTATCAAAAGAACGGTTAAGAGTTAATGAAGTTAAACTTTAAGAGTTTGGTTTGATTAACGACTTGTCATTTCGGGCGGGTTTGTTTGTTTTCCGAGTGTGATGAGGGGAATGTAGAAAAAAGAGAAGAAGAGCGAGGTTAATAGGATGTGAAAATGACGTCATGGATGAAGATTTAGTAAACATCTGGAATCGTCTGCTGTCGCACGTTGGCTAGTCGTTAACGACTTGAGCAGATACCGTCTGTGGTGTTAACTTGTAACTTCGTTAACATTTCTTTGAAACTTGGGCGTTTAATCTTTCGCCCATTTGAAACATATTTGTGCTGTCTATCTATCTATCTATCTATCTATATATCTATATGTCTATCTAGTCTGTCCAGCTGTCTGTCTGTCTGTCCTATCGACCTATCTATCTATGAACCTATGTAACTATCATAGTTTAGCAAGCAGGTATTCCTAAGATTCAAAAATAACAGTCAACGTACCTTGGGCTTCAGCACCCTGCCATAAGTATGTGAGTACAAGCAGGCCGAGAGCAACTTGGCAAACGAATAATCTCCGCTTCCTGTCGGAAAAGAACATTAGTGAACGCGAGATAAATATTTATCACCTTTCGCTCATTTTCTTGGTCTTCTTTTATTTCTCGATAATAAAATGTATGATAAACTATTTTAGTATCTGTAATTTCATGCAATACCCCGATTATCACAGAATTAAAGTTACATAACGGCTTTGTTGAAAAAAAATCTTCGTGAGGCCGAGATTCATTGGCGAGCAGCGCTATCTGGTGGCAGTAAGCGGCAACTCATCTCGGCGGCGCGTTAATTCGTTAGACCGCGAAAGTGATTCCGCGAATTGAATTGTTCATAGAATTTTAATAAGTTGAATCGCTTCGGTGACTGTACGCAATGTATTGCGCTCACCACGCCACCTGGTGGCAAAAAATGGCAACGCATCTCGACGGTGTTAATTCTACAGGAAACGCATTAGTAATACGCAGTGTGAGCGTTTTCAGAACTGAAACTGATTTGAATTGCTTTGACAGATGCACAGTGTGCGTGTTACGATCAGCGCGCCACCTGGCGGCCCAAACTGGCAACTCATCTCGGCGGCGTTAAACTCAAACTTGCAGACATTGAAAGCAATCGGTTATATCCCATCACATAAATTTGCCACGTAATTTTTTTTATTCAGTCATGGTTGTTTATGATTAGATTCTGGTCAGTCAATGGCCAGAGCAGGAAAAATAAAAATAAAGAAATCTTTAAAAAAAATAAAATAATGCAAAGGCCACACAGTGAAGAGAACTTGATGAATTTCACCGAGTGTCAAGCAGAAACGTCAGCGCCCTTCTAAAACGACCAAACCAGAGCCGACGCCCTCGATGGAATCTCCATTTGCTCTTATTCTTTTCCCAACTTCTTGTCTTCCCTATTTATTTTATCTAAACACAAAATGTACGGCGACATTTTACCTCCAAAGATAAAAACACAAGAAGAAACCTGCATCGACGTCTTTAAATCAGATCAAACGGCCAAATTAATTGTCTTAAATTTGATTGTGTAAGAAACAGCATGCGTGGCCTATGGAGTTTTTGGCAGAGGCACAGAGCGGTGCGGTTATTTTTAGCGCTCTTTCAGTTTTGTCATCTGCTCACTAGGGTGAAAACCGACTCGGTTTTCACAGATTTCGAAACAAGAGAAATTCTGCGCGCCGTACTGAATAGACTGCACAAGTTATATTTATAAATTAGTTTCAGAATTTACGAAACAGTGTAGGTAACTAAGTTTTCCTGAAGATATGAAGCAGCGCAACAGGGAGCTTCAGGATCCTGTCACTCGCAACGTTATAAAGACTTTAATAATGTCTCTATTGAGATAAATAGAGTCGTGTCCGGCATCTCTGTTGGAAACTAGTACTTGAGACTTTAACGCGCTATATTTGATGATTATAATGCAATTTGAAATGTAAATATATAAACTAATGATAGAATTTAACGGTTAGGCTAAAAAGATAAAAATAAAAGAAGCAAAATACCTCCTGCAAGGGACGGCGCTGGCCATCCTAGTATCTCTTTGAGAAGTTTCAGTTGGGGGGGTAGAGATAGGGAGGAAAAAAGTCCAGACGGCTATTTGCACATCAGTAGAGAAACACAAAACTTGGATTTAATAGTTTGGCTCACTGTTGACGTTAAGTCTTCCAAAGTTCCCAGTGAAAAGTCGAAGGGATTCGATTCTTGATTTTATTTTTTCAAGCCGGGATTTTTGGCGGGAAAAAAACTAGATTGATGAGTTTTGTCAGTCCTCTATGCCCCCTTATGGGAGCACAGCTGCTGCTAGCGCGATCCAAAAACTCACTGAATCTGGCGGGGCCCCAGTGCACGCAGTCTCCCGGGCCAGCTCGTCTTGGTCGCCTCAGATGGCGCCCCTGCTGCTTCACAAACACCAACACAACTTCCAGATCGGCCATGGAAAAGTCCACTGGCAACTCGACTATAGGCGGAGCCAGCAGGGTTGACTCCATTAATGAAATCTCTCTCTGCGATACATTGATGTGTATACCTATCTGTCTATCTATCTATCTATCTATCTATCTATCTACCTATCTATCTACCATTTCATCTACCTATCCGTCTAGTGTTCAACCCATCGATATCTATCAAACTGTCTATCTATCTCTATATCTCGTTATCTATCTATCCATGTATCTATCTACCTATCCATCTATTTTTCAACCCACCGGTATTTGTATCTATGTATTAAACTGTATCCGTCTATATATCTGTGTCTCTATCTATCTATCTATCTATCTATCCATCTATCCCATCTTTCTAACTGACTATCGACTATTCAACCAATCAATCTATCTATCTTTCTATTTATCTAACTATCTATCTATCTATCCATCCATCTAACTATCTATATATACATCTATCTATCTAACCAATCAACCTATTTATCTATCTATCTATCCATCCATCTATCTACATATCTATACATCTATCTATCTAACTATCGACTATTCAACCAATCATTCTATCTTTTTATTTATCTATCTATCGATCAGTCTATCAATCAGTCTATCTATCTATCTAACTATCGATCAATCAATCCAGCCGTCTAACTATCTATATCTATATACATCCATGTATCTATCAATAAAATGTAAAGTAATTTGATATCGATGGTCATCAATGAGTTACTAGGTTTCCAAAGACTTGCTACAGCTACAGGGAATCTTTTGATTTGTCTTTAGTTATTCCTTCGATAAGGGAGAACTTGAATCTTCAAGTGACCAGCCCCTCGACTGCAGTTGATATAAACAAAACGTTATGCGAGCCCAAGCCGAGGTCTGCTGCTCTAGAAATCGTCATGGAAAAACAAGCATCCTTTAAGCGCATATGTTTATGTTTGTCTGCTGCCCTATATGAGCCACCAGTCACCCGCAGATAACCAAATACTTCTTTAGATGACTTTCTTCTTCATTTCGCTTCAAGAAAAACTTGGGGAATTTTTAAAAATAAATAATAAAAAAAGATGGCGGGAGTCTGATGTACTTTGCTGGCCGTGTCCGTAAAACGTCATTTGCCTGCAATAACATACATCAACATGCCACAATACATACAGTAACAATGCGAAAATATATTAACATATAGATTGTTTATAACTACTACTGTTGAACTATTTTCGATAAAATGGGTGATTGTATCAAGATTAGCGTCAGTCTATTGGCTTCAGGATTTAATTATGGCTAAACGAATGGCTCAAATCGACTGCAATTTCGGTGCCAGGCTGGTAAGCAACGCCTTGAGCTTCAGTTAAGTTTTCATCGATTTACGATTCAAACTTTTAAAGATACGCTCGCAATAAGCCGAATAACATTCTGATGTATAAATTTAACCGGAGGTTACGTGGTAAAGGTTATGCATAGATTATTGTTATTCCTGTCTCTTTGTACGTGCAATTAATCATATTGCAATCATTATACCGTTACGGCAGCAGGCTTTAGAGAATCCAGTTTTTAATTTTTGTTATTTACACTTCTTAAATTCCTATTGAAGTAAATTTTCCAGCGCCCGGAGAAGAAACTTGTTTGACGCTGTCGTTCACCAGGTCCTTCCTTCGCATCTGCCAAAAATGCTGTAATGCAGCACCAGTCGAGAACTTAAATTATAGACGGATGAACAAGACAGTTAGATGCATAGACAGATAGATAGATAGATAGACAGACAGATGGATAGACTAAGGCCGCGTGAGTGATAATTCTTGCGGTATTATAATAGCCGGTGGAAATGGCTACTTTATGGCACTTTTCATCATGACGACACTGCGCATTGTGGCTTTTACGACTGTACCCGCCGAGGGGGGGAGACCAATTTTCGACCTTATAAAGTAAACCTAATTAAAAGAAGAAAACCCTCGACCCTGCTTTTGAAGACGTCGAGGTGAAAGGATTGGTAGCTGGAATTTCAGCTTGATATTTTTAAAAATGTACAACTTACCCTCTTTGTATGAATAAGCAATGGACCAACTCTAAACTCGAGTGTATACTTATTCTATTCGAGTTTCCGTAAGAATCTATCTGTCTACTCTTTTTTTCTCTCTCTCTCTATCTATATATGTTTGTCTTTGTCTATCTGTCTGTCTGTCTATCTATATATCTATATAACTTTTACCGAAGTCTTTCTCTTTCTATCTAACTATATTCACCTATGTATACGTTAATCTTTGAATGTATATCATCCGATCTGTCAATCTAACTGTCTGTCCATCTATGTATCTATCTACCTGTCTACCTACCTGCCTATCTATGTGTCTATCTATCTATCTATCTATCTATCTATCTATCTATCTATCTATCTATCTATCTATCTATCTATCTATCTATCTATCTATCTATCTATCTATCTATCTATCTATCTATCTATCTATCTATCTATCGTATTCTACCCTTCTATCTAACCTTCTATCTATCTATGTATCTATCGAACAGAATGGTGGTCCACTACATAATTGGTGTACAGTGCACTTCTTTGTAACGTAGAAGGACAGCGATTATGACAGATACGTATGGGCGATGTACCATTTCGCACGTGAGTTCGGTATAGATGTGCAACGGCATCCGACTTTACGACTGCCAAACGAAACTTATTTTTTGTCAAGACACTTTCACTGTTTACTTCCATAAAATTACCTTTACTTTGACTGTTTATATCAAGGTTATATGAATTTTCATCAATGTAAACAAGAAAATCAAGGATTTGAGTATACGTACCTTATTCATGACTCAATGACTCAAACACCCCTAATAACAAATAGGTAAAACATAATAAAACCCCTGAGGCGTTGTTCCTAAAATAGTAAATTTCTAGTTCGTGGCTATAAATTATTGGACGTTGCAGGCCTGCACTGAATTATAGATGGATAGATACATAAATTGATATATAGATATAGATATAGATAGATAGATATAGATAGATAGATAGATAGATAGGTAGGTAGTTAGATTGGCAGGTTGATAGATAATATGATCACTAGTAGACCCTTATATGTTAATGACTGTATACATCTTAATGGTTCATGTGTGAAACGATAAAGAAAAACAATCAGGAATTCCTCAAGTTCCGACCTTGAGCTGCAATTGTATATCACAAAACGTTTGTCATTTACGACGTGCCCGCGGGCTTGCAGAACTGTTTCCAGCTCTTTCTGGTAAAACGAGTTTTACGATTTTTTTCCATAGCTTTTCAAAATGTAAAAACTGCAAACAGTAATACAGTAATCGTCTTAACATTTAATAATAGAATTTAAAGTTGCATCGTAACTCGTTATGATCTTAAAGCAAGTAACAAACTTCTACGAGCTTTTAAAATGTAGTTGTGATATTGAGTGAACAGCAAAACGGTCAGTTTATCGGGATACTTATAAACGAGAAATAAGAGTAAAACGCGACGAGAGAGATACTGGTTTGCTCTATTTTGACAAGAGACCATAAAACGGAGGCGCCAGACTCGCTTGAAAGGGTGATCCGAGGTTATCATCCATTGCCATCTCTTATGCTCATTCCAAACATGGCAACCTTTTGCCACTTTATTTATTCATTCCTATTCCTCCTCTCCGTCTTCGTTCTCATCTTTATCTATACTCTATTGTAAACAGTTACTTAGTTAGTTACTTTCTTAATTAAAAATCTAAATTGCAGTGGAGGTATTCTTCTCGTGAGATGACCAGCATTTTAAGTGTTTTCAAACTATGAAGTAGAGAACCATGTTTGGTGTCATTATTTCTAATCAAGGGCGTTTCTCACGTTCAGACGGGCCAAGTTAATAAGATTCTCATACGGCGTCCTTAACCAAGGCTTTTTAGTCGCATTGCAATATACGCAAAAGTTCAAAGTTGAAACATTCATTTCTCTAATAATATTCTGTAGCCGTCGCCCAATGTGACGACTAACACTTATTTACCAAACAAACGCTGCACCCTTAATTCTCCTTTGCTTTAATTATCGGCATCCTTACTGATCGATACTTAAGTTATGTATCGATACTTAACATACATATATTATGGTACGTAGATCAAACGAAATACAACGTATGGTATTTAGAACTATTTAACTGTGAAAATTAATGAAAATTATTACAACTCGGAAAAAAAGATTAAGTGGCAACGTCGCATGCAATTTTCAAAACAATAAACATGGCGGCATTCAAAACCGAGGAATCGACGACGGCCAATTCTTTGTTGAAAAACAGCGACGATGATTTCCAGAACCCAACCACTCCGTTTTCAACCCAGATTGCAGTTCGGGCAAGTTTAACTGTTCCCGTAGGTCACCTGCTTGTCGCGGAGAAGTGGCGGGGAACCCCGACAGTTCGCAAATTATCAGGTTGTAAATTGTTTCCAAAAATTGTTCTTTTGTATTCAGTTCAAAAATATTATAGATTGATAGTAACCGAAATATTCATATATCTTCAGAAAGCATAACCGTCCAGTATTCAGCG
Source organism: Leptestheria dahalacensis (assembly GCA_022114935.1). Lineage (NCBI taxonomy): Eukaryota > Metazoa > Arthropoda > Branchiopoda > Diplostraca > Leptestheriidae > Leptestheria > Leptestheria dahalacensis. The sequence goes on from JAIQCU010000122.1 coordinate 9,515, forward strand.
GGACTTGGAGTCATCGATTTTCATCCCTCGGGAACCTGTGCAGTGATATTTCTTCCCGAGTCTGAGATACTTGAAGGACGCGCCTACAAGAAAAAGCTAGCATCTACCAAAGCAGTAAAATCATATTATATGGATGCTGAGCAGTTATTAATACAGAATTACAGGTGAAATCAGTTCGAAAGATTGTAGTAGTGGAACGCACACCTGTGACTCTTCAGCACATGGAAGCCTTGCAGATTTTCATTGTTCTGGAATTAGGCTTCAGTGTGATCCCTGTCGCCAAAATCGAGAACCTGCCAAGCACCTTGGTTCAGCTGGTATTCTATTTTTACAATCTCATCATTGTGAATCAGGTCTACCGGCATGGCGCCAATTCATCCCGTTGGTGTTGGTTGACGGGCAGATCGACCCGGTATCGTTCTGTAACCAAGCAGTTATCTGAGTCTATTTTTCTTCTGTAATTCAGGTAACTGCAGAGAATCGGAGCAGTAAGAACCCGTACCTCGTGAAATCGAACGTCCAACCTACCACTGCGAAGAGCTTCAGTGCCGCTTTACTCGAGATTCCAAAACTGGGGGAGAAGAAGGTACAATTGCTCATGGAAAAATACTCAACCCTACACGAGATTGCAAATGCGTCAGTGACGGACTTGTCTTCAATTTTAGGACCTTCTATAGCTCAGATTGTATGGGATTATTTTCATGTATAAAACTAGTAGTAAAAAATTGGAATAGCACATGTAACTTCACAAGGAACACACGGATAGTGTATTGAACATAATCAATTTTTCACCCGCGTAAAGTAATACAAACGGATAAATTCGATATAAAGATTAAATTCAAGGAATGTATTATGATATTACTTAACACCGGTGCTTGCTCTATTATTACTAAGGTAGTGTTTCATGCACTGGTATCAAGTATTCCGAAAAGGTTTACGTTTTGCTTCTATAAAGAATAGGTCAACGTGCTTTATTACTATCAGGGTAACACACACACACACAGTTTTCTAAAAGACTGCAATAGAGTTCGTCCCACATACTTGAGAGTGTTTAGCTTGAAAGTATGAGTGAACAAACTTCATGGGGAATGTTGCTGCGCGGTCCTCCGAGAACCGACGTCCTTACACGTCTGTAGCTATGATGCCGTTCTCTTTGGCAGGATTCATCTCAGCAACCATTCTGGTTACAAAGAGCTTCAGATCGTTCTGGCGCTTGTTGGCCGTCTCGATGACTTCTTCGTGATTGGCCTCCCGATCGCAGTCGTACTCCGTAATGCACTCGTTGGTGATGAGACTGAACGCGAAGACGGTCATCCCGCAGTGGCGGGCCACTATCACTTCGGGGACGGTACTCATACCTTTGACACATCTTTCGAGTTAGTTTTTGTTTTAGGAAATGGCCGTGAGACTGGTCTACGTACCGACAGCATCGACGCCCAGCATCCTCAGAAGTCTCAGCTCGGCTACGGTTTCGTACGCGGGTCCACCGAGCATGACGTAGACGCCCTCACGGATGTAACTGTCGATGCCTATGATCTTGGAGACTTTCTTGGCAAGTTGTCGAAGTCCAAGGTCATAAGCATTGTTCATGGCAGGAAAACGAGGACCAAATCTTGAACGACGAGCACAACCTCGTTTACGTCACTCGAATAATTCCTTATTTACAAGCTTTGATTTCTTCAAGTTAATATTAAGTCTAACGTTAAGTTGTTAGTTCTGTTGGCTTACTTCTATCAAATTACTTTGCTAGCGGGTAGAAATATATAATTCGACACACTGTAGTTCACCTTTTGGCCACTAGATGGCGCTAATTATCATGTTCAAAGTAAACAAACACGCGAGCGATGGCGCGGTAATGAACAACTGCTTAGCTAACGAACTACTATTAATCATAATTAAGATTGGTCTTAAGTTTCTTTGGTTATATATCTTTACTGTTATACCTTTCTTCATTACGTCCTTTCAAAGGGCTGTCTCCCGCAAAGCCTTGCATGTTGATGTGATCCTTGAGAATCATGATATCGCCGACATGATAAGCAGGATTCAAGCCTCCAGCTGCATTAGTAACAATCAGATGAGTAACACCGACGAGCTTCATGACACGCACCGGCATGGCGCACTATACTCCAAAGATACAAGGTATTTCAGTGTTATTAGGCTATTTGACCAAAAAGTCAATATTCATTTCACCTTCCACAAGGGATAACCTTCGTAGCAGTGGAACCTGCCTTGCATGCACATGACCGGAACGTCTCCGAGGAGTCCGATGACCATCCTGCCGGCGTGTCCAGCTACCGTCGACGCAGGGAAATTAGGAATCTCCTCGTAAGGGAAGACATCCTTCTCCTTTAGCAGTTCCGCTAGTCCGCCTACCAGTCAAGAGCATACCAAGTAAGATTCTATTCACTTATGTAATTTAAATACAGTACCGAGGCCTGAACCGCAGATAATTCCAATACGCGGGCGATGGCGTGTCCTTTCCAGCAAGAAACTAGCGCTCTGCTCGATGACGTCATACGTGTAGCTATTTCATATTTTGTAAGTTTCAACCAGAATTAGTGAATAAAACCGAACAGTTAATGAGATGGTAAATAACGCAAGCGGTTAACACGAGACGGAAAGGAAATGCAAGAACAGAGAATTCGAGAGTCTACACACTGCAACACGAGAAACGCATGCGGATGATTTGGCTTTTCTAAATTTGACGCTTACGGATGCGGATCTCCCGGAAAGACGAATTCGAGAACTTCTCTTCCACCACCGGAAGCATGCGCTGTAATCGGCGTTTGCGGAATACTGCTTACAGCGCCGGAAGCGTAAGTAGAAAGAGAGAAAAAGCGTACCCGACACCGTTACATCTCTCATTAAGAGGATTTTCGCCACAAAGTAATTAGACTCAAATTAAGCGGCTTAACTCTACAACCTTGGCCCACTGGACACATACAGACGCACACTTTATATGAAAAAATTCGTCAAACACAAAAACGCAACAGATAACCTTGATTCGGTAACCGGAAATACATAAAACGCACTCGACAACATTAAAAAAACGCCACTTTGTGTACTGGAATGTCAACAACGTACCGTCCGACAATGAAAACCGGTTTTTTCAATCCGACTAGGGAATTCAACTTTGTGAAAAAAAGGCAATAGAAGAGATAGCCTGCAGCAAGGTGGAAAGACCAATGTTCCCTCCACTTATAGATCAGGTAATTTATCACAAAGTTTCAAAGACGAAAAGCCTCTGGCGCCATCAAGAATTCAGCGGGAAATTTATGAAATCACAAGATAGGAAAGGACCCGGAAGCGTTTCTTTTCTTCTTCTCAAATACGAAGAAATGATGCAAATTTCACGTAAAACAGACTTACAGATTGACAGAGTTTGCGTCTTCAGTCTGCTTGGCCGCGCCGTAGCCGTTCTTGGTGTGACCGTTACACAGCTGGTTACTCATTTACGCGTTGTTTACTTTTAATGGCTATGAGATGTATTTCTCAAATCAGATGTTTTGATGAAGTGAGAGCCGAACAGGCGACTTGCGGGATTTATGAGGAAACACCGACAGAAGGTTCTTTCAAGAAGGGAAGCACACACGCGTCTGTGTCGACTTTGACAACTCGCCTGTAGGTTTTTATGCTAGTTCGAAAAAGTTGTTGGGAATAAAAATATAAATAAAGGAAGAAAAAAAAGACGTGTAGCCGCTTTTTACGGCCCCTCTGGGGGGTACCAGACCGTTGCTTCTCATTGGTTGCCGGCTTGTACACACCCTCTGTTGGCGGTTGTGGCTAGAGAAACTGGTTTGTTGTATTTCTTTTTTTTCTGTTAAAAGTTGTGCGTATCCGTCGTGTTGCGAAAGCCACGTGAAACCTCAAACGTAGAAAACGTAGGAGACGAGCGCGAGACACTGGTTTTTGAATTTCATGTAACCGTTAGAGCGGTGTGTGGTAATGAGTCGATCTTTTACTGGTAACTCTGTTGGTTACATAACGGAGGGGGAAGTTATGCGGCGGTTAATAACCAGATGTATTTATTTTTCAAGATTAAGTTAAGAGGCTTTTATATGTATAAAGAACTCAAATCTGTTCGGAATAATTATTTTGAGAGAACTTTATAATTAGTTCACAATTTGGCCACTAGATGGCGCTATACCTCAACTGGGCAATGCGTTTGGTATTATTTCGAATATATATGAAACTCGTATTTAACTGTTAGTGTATGTAGATCTATGGTGCAAATAGAATTTAGATAGTGTGGATCGATAGATGGTTAGATGGAAAGATGGAGGGATGGTTGGACGAATTGACAGATAGGTAGATAGGTACACAGATAGACAGACAGAAAGAAAGATAGATAGGTAGATAGGTACGATGGACAGACAGAAAGATGGATAGGTAGATAGGTACACAGATAGACAGAGAGAAAGACGGATAGATAGGTATATAGATAGACAGACAAGATAGATACGTATATAGATAAACAGACAGATAGATGAATAGGTGCACTGATAGACAGATAGATAGATAGATATAGATAGATAAAGATAGGTACATAGACAGATGTATAGATCGATACATAGATAGGTGTATAGATAGATAAAGTAATAAGCAGGTAGACAGATAGATGGGTAGCTCACACTACCCAAATGCTGATATTACTCTGCTTATCCATACTATACTCATAGTGTTGCTAGTTCTACACCGCGAACCACTCAGTTACAATTAATTTAAATATATATATATATATAGTATGAATAACTATAATGAGGAATAGAATCAAAACCAAAATGCCTACTGGGCAACACTCAACACTGAATAGACCCTAGAGAAAAGTAACACATCATCTTTAAGTACAAGTATATAGATCGACTGATAGACAGATAGATAGATAGATAGATAGATAGATAGATAGATAGATAGACAGATAGATAGATAGACAGATAGATAGATAGATAGATAGATTACATTTGTATTCCAACCTACGAGTACACAGTTGTTATCGAGTTCGTCCAGTGGACATGTCATTGTTGACATGAAGGATGCCAGTAACTATATTATCCTTCTGATTAAATTAATTTTAAGATAAGTTCTTATGTCGATCCTCAAGTGCTGACGTGGGTACGAAGAGCACATGTTTCAGCACGTATGATTCAGTTGTTTTCGTCGTACTTAACAAAGCCCACCGCACCCAAGGCATTTTTTTAAAAAATTCAGATCCCATACGTGTACGTTCATTTTAAATCAATCAAATTAATAAGAATTTGGTATTCTCGATGTAACAGCATACCCCCCTTGTTCGTCGAGACGTGAGCTGGCAAAAAGAAACCGACCGGGTGCAGTTGCCATTTTTGCAAAAGGTTAAGCAGATGTAGTTTCAGCAGATTACGATTCAGTATCACTGAATCGTATTCGTGTTGGCAGATCGGCGAATCTCCACATGAATCGCCCGCTGACGCTACTGAATCTCGTTGGTTATTCAACAGTATGGACGCGTGCGGACAGATCAACCCCGAATAACTTTAAAGTTAATTGCAATTAAACTGTATACATGCTGAATTTCAGTATCCTTATAGAGAGACAGGGAATACGTAAGCTGCTACAGTGAACTTACTCGTCGTGATCCAAGCTAGCCATTCAGGTTGTTATCCCGACGACGACGAGCCAAGTGCAGGGGAAGGTCAACAAACAGCCAGAAATGCTGCAGAACCGGTTTCTCCGAGGTTCTAATACGTTAGTTCAAAAGTGGCTATGCCTCTAGGTTATCTAGTATTTTTAGATCGACCCGTAGGACTGTCTAACCACCGTTGACTTATTGCACTGGGGCTGTATCCTCAAGGACACGGGATCGTTACCGCTTTGACCTGCGCTCTTTCCCTTCTGCTATACTTTCTTCTCCCGGGCATCAAACATATTGATTTAACTTTAATTTAACTATTACAATCTAATGAATAACAATGTAACTCGTGTGTTATTGTCAGGGGATGGCTGATGGGCGAATCTGTGGATCAGTTATACTGGAAAACGGGGACACTGATTGGGTGACGCTATCGATAGATGGCGTACGTGATTCGATCGATACAGATTCCTCAATTATTCGTATAATTAATTTAAAGTTTAAGGGGAGAATTAATTGCACATTATCGATACGGGCGACTTTCTCATTTTGTAATGGTTCGAATAACTTAACTTCAATCCAACTAATCAAATTTACAATAAACCTATAATACGATATGGTTAATAGCGATTAGTTTAGAAATCTGTTCAATATTATTGACCTTGCAGTAATAGTTCTCGGAACGGGCACAACAACTGGTTCCTCTCGTGCGTCGCGTCGTTGGCCCTGAAGAAATCCACACGTGGACCAATTAGCCTTGGATTTTCAACAACAAAAACAACAACAACAACAACAACAAAAATGGTAATCGGTAGACAAATAAACCAGCAAGGACAACGCGTGGATTAGACACTGTTGTATTTATAATTTTGAAAGCGTTCGGCTAAAGATGGCAGTGTTTTCTGGAACGACGATGAAGACAGATAGTCCCAAATAAAAAGGGGGTTTCGCACAGTAAATTGACAGTCCAGGATACTGATTCATTTACTTGAGAGAATTGCAGTTGATCAGATCGAAGATAACAAAAAAAGCCAAAAAAATTTAAACATTTCAGGTAACTAAACGAGAAAATTTGTTTAAAAAATTAAATCCAGGATAACCTTATGAAAAAGAGGGTGCGGAACAGGAAACTAGTGAAAACTATTAGAATTTTAATCGTGAAGCCTATGTTTGTATCGTTGAAATATTAGAGAGAGGAGTGATTATTCTTATTATTATTAATATTATAATTTTTTTTTGTAAATTGTTATTTCTTGCCCTGCCCCCCCTCCCTCCCCCCCGGCGCTTCAAACCGAACGAAGAGATTAGAAGAAGCTTATTGTGCGCCGAGGCTGGGGGCTCTTGAAGTGTCCACCTGCACCTCAGCTTGCAATCGAGGAGGTAGTTCCCTAAAGATGGCTTCTGGAACGGCATCTACAAAAATTCAACGGAACACTGTAAGGTACTACGTTTTAAGGATACATTTTCTTAATATCCTGGAAAAAAACGAGTGTTAGTAGTTAGTATCGATAGTATGGACTGGTTTGGTACTGTGTTTGGTCATTCGTTATCGTGTGGTTGTTTTTCAGTATGTCCTAACATCTTAATCATCTAATACACATTATTACACTTGTATCAGTATTAATTGTCTCCATTGATTTACCAACATGGAGACAATTTAATTTAATCTACCTATCTATCTATCTGTCGACCTATCTATCGATCTATCTACTTATCTATATATTAATAAATTTCGAATCTGTTATATAGCAACATTAAAGATAAATACGGAGCGTATTTAATTACTTTTTTTTTGGTGGGGGGGGTAGTTAATTCGGATATGTTTGAAAACTACTAAAGTATTTAAGTTAGGAGATAACAGAAAGGTGGTCGATGTTTCAATACCGTTGCAGCGGTAGACCAAGTCGGACCAGATGATCATCTCCTGCGAGAAGCAGAACACTCCGAGACGTCCTCCCTTCAGCGTCGAGTCGTAGACGTTGCCCGAATCGGCGACCATGTTCTCTCCTTCGAAGATCCTCAGGCGGATGAGCCCAATCTTGGGTCTGTGCAGCAGCAACCAACGGTAGGCCACCTTCTCCTTCCAGCCGACGTTGCGCGGATCCTTCCACAGCAGCTTCACCTGCAAAACATCCAGCAATGGATATTACGTAATAACTAAATATGGATATGAATGATGTTTAACTTAACCAGTTATTTCAATCACATATAAACCCAATCTCTTTAAATTAACATATACAGAAAATGATGAGATTTAGTTGAGTTATTTAACATAACAAATGTAAGATACTAATCACTGGAGATAGAATTATGAAATTAAATAATAATATACCAATAATATACAAATAAATAGATCTCTGCACAAGGTTAAACTCGTTTGTATGACTACAAGCTTAAAAACTTGTTATTTTTTTATTCAAGTGCGACATAAAACAGTAAAATACTTTATAAAAAAAAGAAGTATTGTTTTAAGGACGAATAACGTTGTTCTGGCGCTTATTTGATGTCCTTGAGATTTTGGTTGTTTTTATTATTATTTGCAGTTCAAATGTACTTCCTTCTAATTTAATAATAGATTTCTTTTGCTAATAAGATCCTTAAACTATATGCTAAATTTAATTCAATTTAAACCTAATTTTTAAAAAAATTTGAAATTCCTGCGTTGGTGAATTTTACCTGATTTTCAGTATCGCCAGTGTGCCAGAGTGAGTTGCGCATCATCTGTCCGGGACCCGTATTGGACTGGACCAACTTGAGCTGGATTCCAGGCTCGGCTACAGCGCGGAATGGAGTCGCCTGCCAGTAGGTCTGAGTGTTCTTCTTCCACATGACCGTGTAGAAGTGGGCGTTGTCTTGGTAACTGCGCAATTAAGTTATTCCATTAATTTCAAGTGTTTTAATTTTAGGGAATGCTGAATTAGACCTCTGTTCAATTTTATTTTAAGTTAATAAAATTGAAATTACACTTATAACATAAATGTGCGATTAATTTTAATTAATTATCAGGTATTAAATATCAATCATAGTTTTATTCAAATAACTGAAGTAAATAAAAACCTGAATATAAAGCCGACGTAATCGTCATCAATCTCCGTATCGACAAAGAAGGTTCCCTCAAAATCGACTCCACCGAAACGATGGAAACCCACAGCCAGTCCGGGATCGCTGTTCATCGTCTGGACAATCTCAGCTCCCTTGTTGTAGATCACCCAGTTGGGGTCGATCTGCGAGTCACCCTCGGGATCCAGAACCACGGTCTGGTACGTCCTGAAATCCGTCGTGTAAATCTTGGAATTATTGGGGCAGTTGTCGAGGAAATCCGGGTGATTGTCGCCGTCGTAATCGCCCTGACAAGCATCTCCGACACCGTTTCCTATGTTTTTCCAAAAAAGACGAACAAAGTTATAAAAGCCCTCGAACATAATGTAACGGTAATATTATCAAACTCATATCGGTATCATATCGTATTATATGTCTCATCATCGATGAATTTACCTTATTCATCATTCAGTAAAAGTTTTTTAAAAAATGATATTAAGTTGATAAAATTGGTATTACGGTCAGTGTCCAGTTGGTTGGGATTGTAAACGATGGGGCAGTTATCCTTCTCGTTGCGGATGCCATCGTTATCGGCATCAGGATCGCAGTCGTCTCCGACACCGTCGTCATCGGCATCGCGCTGGTCACTGTTGGGGATGGTCGGGCAGTTGTCAATGGAGTCCTGGACACCGTCCCTGTACAATTAACAATTCGACAAGATCTTTCATTTAATTGTCGCCAATCTGGAACTATCCAAATAAATTAAAGAAAATGCTTAAAATTGATATCATAAATTAGAAATACTTAATTACACTAATCTATAATTTAATACTATAACACTATAAATAAACTGTTTCACTATGAGTATTTTGTCAATTATAAGTTGAACTATAATTGAATACTATAACATTATAACTATTATAATAAATTTATATCACTAGCTTAAAATTTCTAAGTATATAATTGGTAAAATTACAGTCCAGTTTTAAGTAAAATACAATTGCCTAAGTTTAAGTTATTCTATTTTATATTCGACTTTATTCTATTGTGTTGATCTGTTATTAAAGGGGACCTGTCACGGTCGATGTTATTGTCGCAGGCGTCGCCGACCAAGTCGCTATCGCTGTCCGACTGACTGGGATTCGGCACTTTGGGGCAGTTATCGCAGGCGTCGCCCAGGCCATCGTTGTCCGTGTCCCGCTGGTCAGGATTGGGCGTTTTCGGGCAGTTATCACGTGAATTCAGGACGCCTACCAGAAGAAATTTGTGTATGTCTTCTGTGATTATATCTATATTAATCTTAATATAAAAATGTATCACAATACACGATAAGATATTGTGATTGTTATGCCCTATACAGTTATAATTTAGTGATTATAAAATAACTCGATACCATCGTTATCGATATCGTCGTCGCAGGCATCTCCCAAACCATCGCGGTCCGTGTCCTCCTGGTCCAGATTGGGCACGGTTGGGCAGTTATCGCAGGCATCGCCTTGTTTGTCCGATCCTTCGGGATCAGAGTCGACCTGATCCGGGTTTGCAACAAGGGGGCAGTTATCCTATTCATTGGTGAAATCAAAATGTTATTAACTTTTGGAAACTATTTCAAAGATCACAACCCTCAACATGCAGTTCCCATGGCAACCGACTCGAGCTGATTTCTACATAATTTCCTTATTTATTTATTTATTTCTTGCAATGGTTCCTTTAAATTTCTTTTTGCGTTTGTTGTGTCCCAGCAGAATACAAGGCCATAAGCTACAAAGCTCTGTGTGGTTTTCATAGAAGGCGGTGCTTTTTTAAAATTTATATTTCGTGTGCAACTATCGTGTTTGGAAAAGGAAGGCGTGGGTAAGGCGTGTGTACGAAATAATGCAAGTAAAATTGACGACTCCCTTTCAAAAACGAGATTTACCAGACCGCCGAGAGCTCGCTGAAAACAGAAAAAATTCAGTGGTAATAACTAAGCTTGTATATATTTAACTTACATCAAGAATCGCAAGTTAGCTTTACTTAATTACGTTTATTTTAAAAATTATCTAAATAAGAAAATCCCAATCAGACAAGATTATAATTAAGTTAACAGCATTTGCTTAATGAGCTTCAGATCTTACGGGAGTATTGGGAATGCCATCGTTGTCCGCATCATCGTCGCAAGCGTCTCCGATGCCGTCTTTGTCGGCGTCTTCTTGTCCCGAGTTGGGAGTTGCCACGCAGTTATCCTTGAAAGAAATCGGTGGATTGAAAAACTTTTATGGTGAAGATGGTTTACTACCTTCTTGCATTTAGGGTCCGTACAGGACAGGTCGTAGTCGGGCCAGCCGTCGAGATCCTTGTCGGGTCCACAAAGTTTCCCGTTGCCAGCATAACCGATTTTGCACTGTGTAAAGGGACAGTTTCATGAGCCTGTATTGGAAACTAGTTCTTCTCAGTTACCTTGCAGCGGTATCCTCCCTGAGCGTTGGCTCGTTCGCATTCCGCGTTTATATCGCATCGGGTCCCGTCAGGACAGGATCCAGGAGCGTCATGACACCCCACAGTCTGGTTACCAAAGAAACCCTCCAGGCAGGGTCCACAGCGGAACGATCCCTACAGAAGTACTGTGATTACGCACCTTTGGCGAGTTGTCGCTGTCATTAGCGGCTATACCTCGGTATTGATGCACTGAGAATTTTCTACGCAGCCCCCGTTCCGACCATCAGCGCATTCGTTGATATCAACACAGCGTTGCAGATTGGCCCGAGCAAATTCGATGCCGTAACCCTGGACGGTCGGACCGGTGAACCCAGGCGGGCAGCTTTCGCAGCGGAAACCAGGGATCAGGTTAAAGCACCGGGATCGTGGGTCGCAAGGGTTGGCCAAGTCGCACTGTAAAGATCGCACTTTTAAGACTAGCAGTTATGATAGGAAAAAACGCAGGGAATGTTTACCTCATCTAAATCGATACACACAGTTCCATTGCCGGTCATTCCAGCGGGACACGAGCCACAGCGGTAGTATGGGGGCTCGTCGATGTTCTGGCAGTTGGATCCTGATTAGCAAGCGAGATTCGATTAAAATACAACATGGTCTACGAGCAAACAACTGTAACTCGGATTCCACGGGTGACCAAAACTTTGTATGTTACTGTAACAAAGTACACTTTTATAAGGTTAAGTTACTTCTATCTTCATACCTTTTTACTGTTTACACAAGGCACTAGGGGTGTTCAGAAAAAGCTTACCAGCGAAACAGGGATTGCTTTCACAAGCATTTTTAGGCCGGCATCTTTGACCGTCGCCTACATAACCAGGAGGACAGGGACCGCACTGAGCCCCACGTTCGGTGTCGACGCATCGCACGCCTGTCAAAACATTACATCTCAGCCATACATAATAAATCTTAAAATAAAAATCCCTCTCCAGTTACTCTATGGCAAAATCAGTATGCTGAACATAAACAGAACCTAAGGCAGCAAGATAAACAACAACAAATTTAAAACGGAAGTGGTGGTGCACGGCAAACTGATGCGGCGTTGCCAGATTTCTAAAATTGATCCCAACATCTAACTATATTATCACCGTCTCCTTAATCTTAATTATTTAATGAAATATCACATAAACTTAATTTGAGTCAATTATTTAACTTAACAGGTATGGGAAATCGAATATTTATATGTAAGCCATTATTTAATGGCGTCGTAAATCATAACATTCTTTAAATCAAAAGATGAATTTGTTCCTTCAAAATTTTAATTAAGGATAAGATAACAGTTTTTTTTATAAATAGGAGAGATATAAAACTAGGAACGTGCGCATTTCCGCAGCTTGTGTACCCAGCCCAGTTGCTGTCATCACCCACGGGAGGTGACAACTATGCGTTTAATCTATATACCAGGAAAGCACGGTCTATCAGCGCACGAGACTCCGGGCGTGCATGTGCGTCCGTTGCCAATGTAACCTCTGGGACAGGGTCCGCAACGGACACCATCGGCCGTTTCGGTGCATCCCGCGCCTGGGAAGCACGGTGAAGGTGACGAAGAGCACGATTCCTTTGATTTAGCTGCAACAAAATACATTCCATACAGTCATATACAGTGCGAATGTGTGCAGTCTAGAGCATTTTAATGAAAGGGTTTTCGAATGGCGGATTCCTAATATTCAGGATTGTATTTTGGCAAAACTTCCTCACCGATTTCAACGAAACTTTACAAGTATATCAGGAACTGCTATAACTCTACATCTGCTATGTTTTGGGCTGCAGCATCGTAGATAATATGAGAATAGTAAGCAAGAACCCTTTATTTATTTGCTCTAGACCGTACTTGACCACGTATGGAACAAGTGGAGCATGGGATTCTCCACATTGTTCCACTCCACATAGAAATGCCAGTCATGCAAAGTGCTCTTGTGATTTAGAAACAAGCTGGGAAAGACTCTTGTTCTTGGCTTTTGCCCAGCGGCCAAGAATGGGGGACTTGATTGATCGCCTCAGGGCAAAAGATAAGCCAGCCTTAGAATAGCCTAGGGGCAAAAGCCAAGTGATGGGCGTTTAACTTTTAAACTTTGCAACCTATGAATTTTCAAAGCGGGTTTGTATAAAAGTTACCTGGTTTGCAGGCCTCGCACTTTTCGAGGGCGTCCCTCAGATGTCTAGTCTCTTGACGCTAGAATTACATAATAGTAACCACCATATTGTACTATACATGAAATTAAACCATTGAATGTCACGTGATGTACCTGTGCTTGGATCTCAGTCTGCAGTTGCTTAATAGCTCCAATAAGATCGTTCAACACTTTGACAAGGGCGGCGTCTACAACACAAAAATTGGTGTTTAAGTGTACGTACTGAACATTGTTCTAAGTTGATTTTTCCAAAAGTCATGTGCGAAAAATTGGTGAAAAGCAGATTCGGAATAAAATTTCACCTCGGTCATCCAAATCCGTGGAGATAACGGGGATGTCACCTGGCGGAAGGAGAAAAGCGACAGGAATAAGTCATTTGAAGATCAGATGAAACGGGAAAAAGATGTAAAAATGAATATAGTTTCAATTCTCTTTTTTGTATAGGAAAATGTCGGATACCCAGAAACTTGCTAGAGACGCATTACTGCGTTGAAACAAAAGGTCAATTTAGGTCAATTCATGCTTCCCATTCCAGTTTACATCGTGAAAGGTGAACTTGGAAACCTTGTACAAGTGGTTGAAGGATTGCAAACAGTCAATAAGGTCACGTAAGGTCACGCAAGCATTAGTAGATGAGGTCAAAGTTCACGAGTAACAACCAAGTCAGAGTCGAATAGATCAAAGGTCAACAACCATATGCGAAGCCACCTTATTCGAGGTCAAAGTTCAAGAAAGGTGGGAAACAGCCATGGATTTTAAGGCGTTTTGGAATAGCAGCTTAACTTTGTAAGGTCATAGGTCACTAAAGTAGGTCAATCAAGGTCATGTATTCCACGCAAGGTGCTAAGGTCGCAGAGAACCAAAAGTACAACAGGGAAGAAAGGTCAGTGGTCACTGAATCAGGTCAAGAACCCTGATACCACCTATGCAATACAGTCGAGGTCACGTGTGTTACGGTTATCAAGTCCAAAGGGTTCATGCCAAGGTCACTCAACTACAGGTCAAATAAGGTCAAAGGTGAAAACAGAGCTTCCAGGCCAAGACTAGCGTATTGCGAGGTGATATCGGTAGTTTAAGGACGTGAAACGGCGATGATCTTGGGTCAAATGTCACTTATTTACAAGGTCAAATCAAGGTCAACAGGATAAAGGTGGACTTGAAAAAGAAAGGGTCAAAGTGCAAATAAAAGCTTCTTACCGCGCACGGCATTCAGTGCTTGCGGAGGCTGCGAGAACGTCGGGCACTTGTGCCCGAGACCAGCAGACGAACAGCGAAACGTTCCCGTGCTAACAGCTTTTTGGTAAAAGAGCACATGTTTTATCATAACATTCACGGGGTATTTAACACAAACACCAGATTCGCAGAAGCCACGCACTAATTGGACTCTACTTTTAGCGCGTGTTATAAATAAACACGATGACACACCAGCCACAGAGGGAGGGTGGGGGGCGCTTCAAAATGACTGCATACTTTGGCACCGACTTGTACTTTCAGTACAAAAAATAGCCACCAGTTTTTTTTGAAGAATGCTAATTACTTTTACTTTGTTTACTAGACTACATAACCCAGCAACTATCACCTTAATGTTATTCATTTACTCGAAACTTATGCAAGCTGAACTAAAATTTCGCAGCAAGACTCGGTTACCACAATATTAGTACGGAAAACTGCCGCTAGATGGCGCGCTACAATAACAGTCCGGGCTCAGCCTAAACGGCAGTTCCAACGGTGTTAGCGGGGGTGTGTGCGTCGCTTAAAAAAACGCCAACTAACTCTTTCAAATGTATAATTAGAAGACATAAAGAAACCAGGCCTCTTGGTTAATCTGTTAAACGTTTCAACTGCAAGGTAATTTCTTTAAAAAAAATTATCGGACTCGTCAAGTGTGACTTTCCTAATGAGCGAAACCCCCTGCGAGTTTGTTATCTTATCTGACGGTATTGTGGGTTGGAGGTCCGGGACTTATGGGGTTGACAAACGTCAGTAGCAGCTTGTTTTTACCTCTTCGCGACGGGTAAGAATAGACTTCATTGGGTTGAACCGCCTGCATTTGGTCCAAGTCGTCGCTGCAGCCGAAACGCGCCAGAACTTTGTCCAGGTCCACGTCAGAGTCGATCAGGATGGGGAAACGACGGTCGCGCGTCTGAAAAGGAGAAGAAGAATGATGTTGTTTCAAAAATCCCCTCTTTCAAATGTCCAACGGTTTTCAGGGATTGTGGCTCCTTTTAATCGCATCCATCACCGTGGAGCTCACGCAGTTGTAATTCAGCCCTTTCATCGGGACAGAGATTTAGCTGAGCCAATGTGAAATGCGAAAAATTCTATAGTTGGATCCGCCATTAGAGTCGTTTGGACCTCTCTTTATATGGCCAAACATATTCCAACCGGCAAAGGCAAGGGGATATCGCGTTTCGCCCGTTTCGAAAATTCCCTCCGCCCTGGACCCTATATCCTCAAATGGTTGTACAACTCCTTGCGCAGCACACGCCCTTTTTATATCGCTGACCATCGTGTTTCATTACGTATTTTTTCCAACCCTTTTATATGTTGCTGTATATTTCAGGTTAAGATTTACACTTGGCCAGTTTTCATGTCGTGTGCAGCACTCGTTGAACTTTTATTCTTTCAAGTTATAACTCGAAAAAGAAAGAGAATTGTAAAGAAAGCAATAAAAACTAAATTGTAAATCAGTGTTTTCTTGTTCAACGCCCTAACCTTGTCAAACAGGCAAGGTCATCGTTATCTTTATCTGATTTTTTTCTCTAAGCTTGAAAGAATAACAATTGCGTTTGAAGTTTCAGACTGGATATAAGAAAGTCATGATGTGGTTTATTGTTAGAGGATCGAGAGGTGTCGCGTGTTATACGATGGCCCGGTCCAATTTGCATGAGAATAAGACAGTCGAGGGCAACAAATAAAGGGTTTCTTGCTGGGCAAAAGTTGATTGCTTATTACTCGTAAACTTTCAAAGATATAGCTACCCAAAAAAATACTAGGTGTAGACCTAGTAGTGCTTAACGCACTCTGTAAGTTTCGCTGAAACCGGTGCGTTAGTTTAGCCGCAAAAAATCCCAAAAAGTTAGAAATGACATACTTTTTTCGCCGTTTGGGGACCCTTTCTTTTCGTGTTGCAGACTGTGCATGAAAAGATATGAAAAAAAGGAGCTTACCACCCGCAGGAGCGAATTAGCGGCTTTGTGTTTCATCGTCTTGGGCGACTTGGGCAACACAATGGGCCCGTATTTATGACAGTCGATGAAGAGGTGAGCGCTGACCTCATCGGAGGACTGGTCCAGCGCTAGCACTAGGCTGGACAGTACCGATCGTTCGTGCAGCGATGTTACGGCGAACGATCCCGACTGAATGACACCAGCGCTGTCTTTCGTCTCCGCAATAACTGAATGAGAAACCATCGTTAGTTAAGTTCAATGATTCAACTACTATTACAATTGCAATGTAACTAGTAGACAAGTGTAAATCGCCACCGACTGTTAGTACTATGCTTAAAGTATGACTGTTACTATGAATGATACTACACCTATGACTATGACGATTGCTATTACTATTACTAGTACTATCATTACTATTACTGCTTTGACTGCGTCTATTGATATAACTGCCAGTATGAATAGTTCTTCTGCCAATACTAACAATACTATTACAGACTATACCTATAACTAATCATTTGTACTAATAGTATCACTATTACCATTACTGTTATTATGACTATGACTATTCCTATTACTGTTACTACTAGCATTACTACTAGTACTACTATAACTATTTCTAGTACTACTGCTACTACTATGCTACTACTATCGTATGCCATGATTGTAACTGCTCCCTAGACTGTGATTACAACTATCCTGTTTTAACTAGTGCAGTACGTCTTACTATGACTATATTACTGTGACTAGTGTTTCCATAGTATCATATAGCTCATAGTTTTTTTTTCATATCAATCTAATTGTAATGCAAGCATGCTTAATGTTAAAAAATGTTTATACCTTCTTGAGTGCGCCTGTCGATGTAGAGTTTCAAATTATCGCGGGTTTGCGGGAAGTCAACCGAGATGAGGATCTCTTTGACCGGTTTAGGTCTTCGGCGAGGGGTCACGTGACGCAGGGAAAGGTAGACCGAATCGTGAGTTATGGCTTCGTCGAGTTTCTCCGAGACGCCTTTTTCGCCATTAAAAAAAATACAAAAAAATAAATAAACGAAAAGATTACAATTTGGAGAAAAAATTAAATAAAATATCAGATGTAGAAAGCGGAGACGCACAAGTCTAGAGCAATAAACAAGGAGAGTTGATTGCTTATGGCGCCCACGTTTTCAAAGTTATAACAACCAAAAAAATACTGAGTTTACTAATGATAGTACTTTACGTCCTAGTAAAGTTTCATTGAAATCGGATTGTTAGTTTCGCCGAAATAAAATTCTAAAGTTAAAAAGATTCCATCATTTCCGATTCCATTCAGAACTCATTTTTGCCTCTAGACTGTACGTGTTAGAAAATAACAACCGTATAATATTTCAAATGCATAGATATTTTAATGAAACCGCCCAAGTTTTCGGGCAGTGTATAGTACCAGTACTCAAAACCTGCGGCTACGATTTCAACCAACTAGACCCTTAATCGACTTCACGAATCATAGGGCTTCTAGCTTCACTTATATTAAATTTAAAGCTAATTAACTTTAATTGTAATTACAAATGTAAAACGCAGAATTAGAAATACAGCCGTGGGCTATTAAAAAATAGAAAGGGTTCTCATTATAGACTGATAATTTGAGTCTCTTCATAATAAGGACGACCCAACGACCGTATATTTTTTTCAAAATTATTTCTGAACCAGCGCAAATGAGAGTCACACACACACATCACACTGAACCCCGAAGGCTTAAATCTAATTGCATTTTTTCAAATTTTTAACTACAGATATAAGTCCGAGCTTCTTAAACAATGGTGCAGCACTATAACATAACCGCATTGTTATCCTATCTATCTGTATGTCTAACTATCTATCTGTCTGTCTGTCTATCTATCTATCTATCTATCTATCTATCTATCTATCTATCTATCTATCTATCTATCTATCTATCTATCTATCTATCCATCTATCTATCTATCTACCTATCTATCTATATATCTATCTGTTCATCTATCTTTCTGTCTATCTATATTGACAACTCCTTTGTTAAGTCTTATCTAAAGAGGAATTGTACGTACCTGCATCGTAAGTGAGCGTAGCTCCGGTGCTATGAAACAGAGCGGCCAAGAGTGCGGTAGTTAGGCACCAAATACTCAACACTGGAGACATTGTCAATGTGCGACTTTTTCCAGAGTTTCACAATTTCAGATTCAGAGTTTTTAGCACTCTTTTAACTGATTTGAATTTTGAAAGAATGGCGGGAAAAACTGGAACTAACACATTGCTTCAGAGAGCAGCACAGTTACACGAGATATTTTAAAAATAGTGAATGAAATCGTGCTGTTGCAGAGCCGTATTTACTTGCGGGACATCCTCCCGTGAGCAGGTTAGACTTGCAACTGAACTTCAGGCCTTGGAATCTCTTCACCTAAAGCCCCTTCGGTGGAGAATAAAGCTGGCACTCGTTCACGCTCTCTCTTTCTCTCTCCCTCTCTGTCTCTATCCTCGTGTCTATCCCTCTTACGTCTACTCTATTTACCCATCTATCTGTTTATTTATCTATGTATCTATCTGTCTATCTATATATATATCTATATATCTATCTATCTATATTATCTATACTATCTATCTATACCTATTTATGTATCTTCCTCTCAATATGTATTATATATATAGTATATATATATTTTTATCTATCTATCTATCCATCTATTTAGTCACCTATCTACTTATCTATCTATCCATTCATCCATCCATCCATCCAATTTTTGTATCCATCCAACCATCCGTCTCTCTATCCTTCTAACTATTATTCAATCAATTAATCTGTCTATCTATCTATCTATCTATCTATCTATCTGTCTATCTATCTATCTATCTATCTATTTATCAATCTGTCTATCTGTCTATCTATATATTCATCTATCTACTCATCTGTCTATCCATCCATCCATCCATCGTTGTATCCACCCAACCATCCGTCTCTCTATCCTTTTATCTACATCAATCGTCAATCTATCTATCAATTTATCTATCTGTCTATCTATCTATTCATCTATCTACTCATCTGTCTATCCATCCATCCATCCATTCATCCATCCATCCATCCATCCATCGTTGTATCCATCCAACCATCCGTCTCTCTATCCTTTTATCTACACCAATCATCAATCTATACATCTATCTATCTATCTGTTTATCTATTCATCTATCCACTTATCTAACCATTCATCCATCCAACCATCAGTCTCTCTATCCTTCTATCTATCAATCAATCTATCTATCTATCTATTGCTCTAATAAATGCTCGCCTGTCCTCTCTGCCCAGCCATCTTTAAAGATGACTTGTACGCCCGTTCGCGTTGTCTGTTTGCCCTATACTTTTGTAGGTATATACGTAAATTGTTCTACGCGTGTTACATAAACTGTTAAGTACTTTGTCAGTCGTACTTGACGCTATGAATTTGATTGATTGATAAGTTTGATATACGTATTAACTTACGAACCGTTCATATTATATAAGCTGATATATCTAGTTAGATTAATATAAAATCATTTGTTTCACATTATTCAATAAGTGCAGTTTATCAAGTCGGCCAAAAACTACAATGGAAGTTTAATTAACACATTCATTTTAAATTAAATATATATGAGACATATCTGCTAAATGCAGTTGCTGAGGTCAATTTTAATACATTATGTTTATAATCATTTTATTGAGAGTAGATAGATGGTAAGGATAGATGGAGTTGGAGTTGATTCGAACTCACTTTCAGCTGTAAAAGCTGCATAGATACATTTGACACCGGGAATCTCAACATTCAGTTAATTCATTTTATGTAGTTCACATCGAAGAATACGTAAATACATTTACAAACTCGTTCAAAGATAACCAATCAACAGTCTTTTTAAAAAATCAACCTTGTCTATCCATTGGCTACTATTTAGTGATATTAACGACTCGACCGGACTTGGGCCCGAGTCGAGTCGAGTCAATGAGGCTGACTAGGGTCGAATCTAAAGTCGATTTGCAAAATAGCGGGTCGAGTCGACTCAAAAGTTGGTTTCAAGTCGACTTGACACAACTTGAGTTGAGTCGACTTGACAACCCTACTGCTATTGTGTTCAGAACATTACGACTTCGTTAAAAAAATTATAAGAAAACCAATTATCTTCCCTAAATACTTGTCGCATCTGTATAGTCTATCTTTTTTCTAGTTTTCCCTGCTTTTCTAGTTCTCCTATTTTACCCCATTATACTTGAACAAGTTTATCATATTTATGCGGATTGGTATTTTTATTTTTTCCTAATCTTTCTAGTTTTTCCCCTAGTTTTTCCTATTTTCCCCAATTTTTAATTTTTCCTAGTTTTTCTCATTTCCAGTTTTCCCTAGGTTTTTTCCTACTTTTCGTAGTTTTTAGTTTTTCCTAGTTTTTTCTAGTTTCCCTATTTTTCTAGTTTTCCTATTTTTCCTAATTGTTAATTTTTCCTAGTTTTCCTAGTTTTCTATTTTTTCCTATTTCCTCCATGTTACGAACGAGTTTATCGATTCCTATTTTCAATTTGTCTAGATTTCCCTATCCCCCCATGTTTCTCAAACTATCGTCTATTTCTCAAGTTTTTCCTACTTTTCTACTTTCTTCACCTTCCCTATATAATCTAGTTTTCCCTAGTTTCCCTAGTTTTTCTAATTTTTTCTAGTTTATCCAATCTTTTCGACACTATGCCCAGATCCCCTCTCCCTAATTACTTCAACAAGCTTTTCTAATCTATTCTCCATTTTCCTAGTTTTCCCTGTCTAGTTCTATTTCGACAGTTACCTATACCACTGCACTTAAAAACCAACAAATTTCACAAGGGCGGGTGTACCACTGGCTTTCCAGTTGCCAACCCCTTGAGTCCGGGTAGATTGAGGTCACCTATTGGACCTCGTCACAGAGAAGTTATAAATGTAAAACAGAGACAGAGAGAGAGAGAGAGAGAGATGGTGGAAAGCAGAGTTTTGGGAAGCGCGACGCATATAGAAATCGTCACCGTAGAGACCGTATCTCTGCCGAGTTGCTTTTTCCAGCAGCCAAGCAAGAGAGCGAACAAATTTAGAACTAACCTCGACAGTCGAGGGGTTGACAACTCGTACAGTCTAGAATAGGTGCATTTAGAAAAAAAGGTTCTTGCCAGGAGGGAACAGTTTGATTGGTTATTACTCCCATAGTATTAAAGATAGAAAAGCCAAAAAAATATCATGGGTAGAACGGTTAATACTTAATGTACTTGGCAAATTTCGTTGTAATCAGTTGATTAGTTTAGTCGGAATAAAATCCCAAAGTTTGCATCTATTTCCAATTTGAGTTCAACTGATTGCTTATTGGAGTTGCCGACCCCCCCTTTGGTTGAGCACCTATTTGGCGCCTGGCCAACTTTCTATCGCTCTATCTATCTGTGTTTCTTGCTGGCGTCTTTGTCAACGGCAGCATCCAAACGGCGATTGGGCGTCGACGAAACCAAGTCCATATCAAGAGACGAGTCATCAACCTAATATGAGACGGCCATAAAACCGGCCGTGAGTCATTAAAAGAGTCATATGACTCATTAGCATTATAGTCTAGTTGCAACCGTATATTCAACGAACACTGTATGTAGCTTATGACTTAGGATCATATAGTGTATTGTAATTTACGTTACATCGGAAATTCGACAAGATGTATATGGAGTAATATGATATGAGTTTATCACGATCTAAGTTAATTAGTATAAAGACGGTGTTACCTGCTTCCTGGATATCTTAAACCCAGCTATAAATATATCCACCAGAAAAAGTCAACAGATTTGTAAACAGCGCTGATATGTAATCCGGGATATATGTATGTCTTACGCATCTAGAACCTTGTCAAGCAGTTAAATCTCTTTCTTGTTTATGTTAAACCAGAGATTTATTTATTTAATTTATAAATAAATATTTAAAAAAACCGTTTGAGACTTGAGATGGGGATTCACGCTGTCAGGGAGGATTGAAATTGATGCTTGTTTACAGGGGTGCTTAATAAAGATATAGAGAAGCACATATGCACGCGCGCCTGCAGAGGTGCTCAGCAGCACACATCAGGGCTTCGCATTATGCCATTAGCAGGATAAACACATGATGATAAAACGTGTTTCCTGCTGCTCTCCTCGCCCTGCACATGCTGCGACTGTTTAACACGCTCTCGATGGGTCTATCTATCCATCTATCTGTCTATCTGTCTGTCTATCTATCTACTGATCTATATATACATCTATCTGTCTGCCTGCCTGCCTGTCTATCTTTTTATATATCGGTGTGTCTATGTATTTGTTGATCTAACTATCTATCTGTCTATCTCTCCATCTGTCTATCTATCTATCTATCTATCTATCTATCTATCTATAAATAGCTTGAATGGGTTCTGCTTATATCCATGTTCTATCCATCCACCTACCTGTGTATCTACCTATGTATATAACCACCCATACATCTAACTATCGATCTGTCTATCTATCTATCTGTCTATCTACCTATCTATAAATAGCTTGAATGGGTTATTCTTAACCATGTTGGTAGACACTTAAATTTAATTACTTTTTAAACCAGGTCAACATTACCCACGATTTAATTATGAAAGGTTAACTAAACATTTGGTTGATTAATCAACACTTAAGTCAGATCTGCCATACCGTAAATGAGTTATGAGTATCCATGTGTCCAAGCAGACACTTAAATTCAATTACCTTATAAATTAAGTGGTAATTACCTTTGATTAAAGTACAGGAGGCGAATACAAAGAGTACTTCATAAGGAGTTGCATGGTTATATGAGCACTGATGTCCAATTGTATATGCTTAACGACTACTGATTGAGCCTGTATGCTTATTATGATTAAGGTGATTAACGTTAGTTATTAAATTAGGTCATTATCTTTGATTACCAAGTCAGGGAATTGATTTATTAACACTGCAGAAGGTTCCTTCATTCGAGTTTGCATGGTCTGAATCTACAAACCTATCTAGTTAACGTTTAAGTTGATGTGATAAAAACCATTTAGCGTTGCATTTCACTCGTTTACTTTACGCGCAGCTTTAAGACGCAAGGATTCATCGCCATCTGGTGGCGGATTGCCGAACTACAGATTCCTCCCCAACATTGGGATTCCACCTACGAGATCACCGAATCCCTTATGACTATGAACGAATGAGCCGATCACATGAGCTAATTCAACAGCTGCTCAACACGTGGTTCAGTACCTTTAACTTACGGGACCGGCTATTCGTGCCTACAGAACGACACGCTTCTAATGTTATGAATTATTTCAGCTGGCAATAATCACACTGAATGGATAGAATAACATACTTAACTATACTGAAGTATCTGTCGTCTACTTCCTACACATTACGTCGATTGACTGATATCATCAATATCGGATTGTAATTGTCATTTATTAGTTTGAATTGCTTATCGCCATCATCGAATTGTCATTATCTTTAATCGAATATAATTAAGATTAACTTTTTTAACCTAATCAGCTTGCGTTATTCATACGAGTTGCCAACCCCTGCGGTGCGTGTGGATCGGTAAAGTCATCAGGGCCATTCCTTTGATGGAACGGGACCGGATGTTCTGCTTCTGATCTTTTCCACAACACACGAGGAATATTCATTATTATTAATTAAATATAATTAAATAACATTAATATACGATCATCTTTAACACTGATAGAAGTAGGATTATTTCTTTAAAAAAAATTAAAAAAATATAAGAAAGGAGGAAAACGCATGAGAATGGCAGCGTGAGGAGGATTATACCGTATCCCCAACAGTACGCTTGATTAATAGTTGGTAAACACGAATAACGTTCTTTGTCACACTGTTAAGCCTCACGACTTTAACACTTACATATTATAACAATATAAAAATAATATCTGATAATACAGTTTTATGAAAACTAAGTTATCCGTGATCTCGAATTTAACTTTATCAACTTTAGTATGAATTACTAGATATTATCAATAATCGATGGTGTAATTAAAGTGATGTGTAATTAAGGTTACGACGATATTAGTTTCAAATGTTAGAAAAAGTTAAAGAACCTGCAAATGCAAAGGATGCTGTTGAGGTCAAACTAAGGTCATTGACCTACTCCTTGTTGATTCTATCCATTACAGAACGCAGCTTAATTCGAAGGTCAAAGGTTAAACGCCAGTCTGAGGCCAATCGCTCACCTGACAACAAGAGAGTCGGCCATTTGTCACTTGATAACTCTGTACAACTTTGGTGAATCCCTTCAAATTCCTTCCGAGATTCGTTTATTGAAAAGAACAGCAACGTAAAAAAGGTACATTAAGACTGTCATTGTTAAGTATCGATTAATATCTAATCCATCGATTTCAGTTTAACCGATTTAAGCTAGTAGTCTATGACATGAAGTTTAGTTGGATACACTATCGATCTGTTTTTGACTATCGGTGTGTTCTGTACTATCGATACATTTTAAACTACGAATTTCCTTCTAAACTATCGATATGTTATTAAAATTTCGATAACCCCCCTAAACTATCGATATATAACTTTGACGAGTCTCTTGATTAACAAAACGTAGGAAGCTTCTGGAATCAAGTGATGGAAGAAACTCAACATGGGTGCGATCACGTGATAAGCAACATTCTCTGCTGCGAGCAACTGCTGCCCTGCTCGCCCCAACTGGCAGCTCGCCCTTCGCCAGCCGCCAAACTCGCCCTTGACCCTCGATTCCAAGTCGCTTACGCCAATGAAGTTTTCCTCTGGAAGAAAAGTCTTGAAGCTTCTTACTACAGTACCGGATGCCTTAGTAACCAACCTGAGGTATCGGTTTACACCCCGAGATCAGTATAAAGTAGTAATCGTAACTAAAAGCTAATGTCAATTATATCTAATTTCATCAAGTACGTTCGGTATTTTAAGTGTTTTATGGATTTACAAGTAGAACAAAGTGTCTGAATCCTGTGGATGAATTTAACTTTTAACAGTTTATTTATTGTGGATCGTTGATTCCATTCATATTCCATAATCAATCAATCATCGTTTGATCGTATTTTCCAACTGCACGTCCGAGTGTCATTCATTCAACTCAGAAAATCGTACACGCCGTCTAGCCTAGAAGCACCGTACTATTTGGTGGAAAGAGATTGAGCATTTCGCTGGAACATTACTCACCAATTACCCGACAATTATAATGACAATCGTAGCTTATCCGATAGTTTTATTGTTTTAGTTAATATATGCTGTTATTTTAATATCGGTGTCTAATAGTGTGATTTGACGTTGAGTTTAAACATTCGGCGAGTTTGGCGCCATCTAGCGGTGAAAACTTGTACTATTTGGTAATAGTGTGATGGAATTAGATTACTTGTTACTACTGTATATAATGGCAGTCATAATTTACTGTTCAGTTAATTTCATTGCTTCTTATTATTGCTTTAAACGAAATGTCATGGATTTTTAACGAAATTCTGGTCTGTGAGGGTCAGATAACGGCTGAGATGAGGTCGAAACTGATTCAGTGGCTGGCCCAAGTCAACCGTCAATTCGATTACACCCTGGAGACCCTCTGCTTGACGGTGAATTACATCGACCGATTCCTGACGTCGACGCCGGTGAAACCTGGAAGCCTGCAGCTAATTGGAGTGGCAGCTCTTTTAGTCGCTGCTAAAAAGGTTCCAAGCGAATCTTGTTCGATATATGTTTTAATTATGATAAAGTTTTAGTGAAGTTAAGTTAATTACCGATGGATGATATCTCACGTTGTAAATTCTAACATTGTAGGAAGAAATCTTCCCTCCGGAACTGAAGGAAATAACACGTCTATGCGGAGGAGCTTATGAGAAATCGCACGTCCGTCAGATGGAAGTTTTACTGCTGACTACTTTAGGGCAATGATCTTTGATTTGAAATCCTAATTTAATGCCATTTTCATTAACTTAACGTTGAATTTTTCAAAACAAAACAGGTTTGGTTTGTGCGCACCCACACCCGCCTACTTCTTAGACTATTACACACTTTGCGCAAACAATGTCGGTTTCAGGTAAGTTCAACTATTAGACTATCAAACTGTAAGAATGAAGATTCAAGTGTTGAACATTCAGCTTTTCCAGTGAAGCAGCCAAACAGCTAGTAGAATCCAGTCTATGCAACTACGCTTTGTGTCAGTACCGTCCGTCAGTGATTGCAGCCAGCGCCGTGATTCTTACTCAGGATTTTGCCCACAATGCGCTGTTCATCCCCGAAGTGTTTCTCTGTTGGGAACTGGAAGAATTGGATCGCTGCATCTTCAGCATGACGACCCTGGTTCAAAACTGGCGCCACTCGATGCTCTACTCGATCCCGCGCAGCTTCCTGTCGCCGGCATTTGCCGGTGAAAATCGATCGCCTAGCGACACGGCAGTTCACGAAGCTCGTCAGAGTTTGTCCCGGGCCCTTTCGCTGTCAGTGCCTCGATCTTTAGTTCTTCAGTAGTTTCCATCTAGCCATTAGCCGAATCGAGAATCGATTAACATTTACTCGTCTAGTCAGAAGGAGAGCGAAAGATTAGAACAATTCAACAATTTTACACAAGACGAGATGTGAAAGACGGAGAGAGAGAGAGGAAAACAAACAATGTGTTTTAAAGTCGCCCCATTTAAGTTTGAAATTATGTCTTCTTGAAAGAGTGTTTCAGCTGTGAAAACATCGTGTCTTTTTTTGCGCTGTTCTTAATGCGTTACAAAAATGTAAGTCTCGTTTCTGAAAAAGCAAAAATATAATCTAGTTTCGCGCATTTCAAATTTGTATGGAAGTCGGATTAATTTTAGATTATTTTCTTTATTTAGAGAAATAAAGAAAAGTTGATCAGAAACCAGATCGATTATTCGGTAAAGTACAAGAGATGAATGGCGGAAATCTGGCATCACTGTCTGACGGTGCAAAAACGTGCGTCATGCATCCCTGCCGGGATTCGAACCCGGGACCTTTGGATTAGAAGTCCAACGCGCTATCCACTGCGCCACAGGGACGACCGTTGTTCCTGCGGAACATCTAGACAAGAACCTAATTTTAGTTGGAATATTGATTTAACGTTAATTAACTATAACTAACAACCTCATTTAAGAATAAGCATCATTTTCAGATTATGAGAAGTGTACGCTTTCCTTTTCATTAATAAAGAATGTTTCAGTAATATAAATCAAATTAGTTCCAGTATTCGTCGCTAGGTGGCGTTGTTCGCTTGATAAACGTCGTCTGCTCACGATTCCAAGTTGCTTTTTTGCTTGAACAGATTAGCATGTCGGTTTTAAATCGTGGAGTATTAGTCGCTTGTCGACAGAGTAAGTTCAATTTTTATTGCTTAAGTTACATGTAAGGTTTTTAAGTTCATGAATATGTAACCCAAGGTTGTTTGGCTGTGCAATCGAGGTCCTATGCGAGGAAGGCTAACGCAGCGCAGAAACGATACTACGAACCCAAGTATCCATCCATAACGGACGGCCAACAGGAGTGGAGAGTTCTGTAATATGATTTATCTCATGCATGAAATTCAGTTCACTTTCAACATCTGCCCTACAGACACGGTCTTTCCCGCAACCCAAACGCCTCCGGACCGCTGGCGGACAAGAGGGACTTCTCGTACCTGGATGGCCGGCCAGCACCTCTCGGTATTAACCAAGCGAAACGGATACTGAAGCATAAAGCTTACACCGTAATCATAAAAATTTGTAAGACGTTGTTATCCCCGAAATCAATGGCATTATTAACTCCATACAGGATAAGATTCTCCAGTGTGTCGCCGAGATGGACTTTGCCGTCGCACGGCACCAGAGAGTTCTCAAGGAGGAGCAAGATCGTAAACAAGCCATCCTTGATAGTAAATTGAAACCCAAAGGTCATCTACTGCTGAAGAAGTAGCGTACTGTGTCAACACAATGTTGTGTATCGCTTTTGATTCGTCATGGAAATAGATTTAAATACTTTTGTTGTATGTAGGAGAGAGACGTATTTCTTTATTGCTGGAAAACAATAACATGTAACAAAGGGTAGACAATGAAGTAAACAGACAATGGAAAGTTAACCTCTAAGTACAAAGGCACGTGTTGTTTTAAGTATCGAGTGACAGTTCAAAACGTTGATGGGATCGTTGCTACAACATGATCGTTACTCGTTGTTAGGGGATGTGCAGGTTTTCGCAGTTAGTAAACTGATCGTCATCTTTTCCAAATAGCCACGTAAACATCTGTTTCGCTTTCATGCTGGCCCTAACCAGGCTTTTGTTCCTCATCCACGATCCCGAGGCTGGCCCCCCGGACGTCTCCGCCACACTCTCCGAGGCCCCGAGGTCCACCTGCAGGTCCTTTTTGAAGCGGATCTGCGTCAGTATACCGACAAGTAGCTCGTCCACATTGTGGTTGATAACGACTGAGATTTCGATGAATTTGCCTCGGTACGCACATGCCAAGCACTTCCCATCTGTGCCAAAAAGGGGAGAAAGAAAACACAAAAAGATAAGAAACTTTGTTTAACTCGTGATGTTTGTTTACAGAACCATGTTTCAAACTGCGCAGGTTGCCAAGTTTGAAACACGTGACAGAATTGTGCACTTGTAAAACTAGCCGTTATCTTTCATGTTTCAAACAAATTGGGCAAAACGACGGTTGAATTACAGCTTGATTTACCGAACTCTTAACTCAAGATTTCTAGATAACATTACGGTTAAAAGCTGAAAAGTTATACCTTGTGATGAAACGGCCCTGCTTCGTACTAGGTCCGTTTTGTTGCCGACGACGATAAGAGCTTTGCCACGCAGACCGTCCCAGTTTTGCAGCCGGGCAAGCTCGTCCTCCGCCCGCTGGAAGCTGGCCTTGTCGATGACGCTGTACATTAACACGTAGGCATCTGGCAATTCCGACCGGTTCATCTCACTCTGCATAATAAAGCAAATAAAATACCATAGCCATAATTCATGTTTACAGTCAACGGCACTGCGACTGACTCGTGACAACATCGAATAACGAACAAGTGTGAAATGTTGATTCCAAGTATGATGATTCAGTATTAGGTATATTGTATAAAGGTGTTTTAATGGCAAAAGATGATATTTCGCTTACTAGATGGCGGCTATATTGGTTTAGGGGAAAAACCTCTACCAAGATGGCCGCCAAGCCCTGGGGGGACACGTAAGCCCCGCCTCCGAGAGCTTTCCATCTTAGTCTTTGGCGTTTTTACTGCATTGTTTTAGTTTTCCATACATGTTGAGATACATAATGACAGTGATTAATGATAAATAGATTACACATTACAAGTAAATTAATTAAACTAATTCTAACAGCAAACGTAACGATTCTATCAAACAGCACGTTGTGGTTCACAGAACTGCAAGAAATGGACATTTTTGAGTCAACATTTTTGATAATCTATCAATATGATTTATCTAGTCGCACCTTGACGTTGGTGTAGTAGCTGAAGATTAATTCCGATTCCTCGCCGTTGAGCATGACAAAGACAGGCTGCTCCTGCTCGTCTTCTATTTTCGAAGCAAACATTTTAGAATTCCAAAACGTATCGCAATGAACAGCGAACAAAAATAAATAAGTAACATTTTAAAAAAAGGGCTAAGAAGGAGAGAGGAAATCGATGGAATTACGGAACCCATAACCCTGACCCGTTTGGAAAAGTCCCATGGAATTTTCTACTCGCAGACAGGACGGGCTAAATTTATTAGCCAATTAAAAGCAATGTCGTCGAGCATGTACGCGTTCTTTGTCCAGTCATTGCTCGTTTACGTTATGGTAGTCAGCGCCAGATATGAAACGTTTCTACGACTTGCAAGTTGTGTTGCTCTTTATCAAAAACCCAGAATGGCGGACATGTTTTGCTTGCTATATAACGATCACGAGGGAATTTTTATGTCCTAAACATACAACGAAAGCGAGAGAGAGAGAGAGAGAGAGTGAAGCTGAGCATGGGTATAGAGAAAAGGAAAATGCCAAAGTTCGTGTGGCGATTCCAAAATTAACTCGAGTGGCCTCATTCCGTTGCAACAGTTTGTTAAGAATCCATTTTGGCTGTCACTCTTCGCTCTCTTCTTTTTCTCTTGGACATTTCAACTCGCATTCATTTTTTTACTTATTTCAGTTCCCTTTCATGTCCCTCCCCTGGCTACTTGTCTACAATCCGAAACATCCAGTTTTCATATTCCCTCAACGCCGCCGAGATCAGTCGCCTACGTTCTACGCTAGGTGGCGCTGCAATCGCCGGCAGAGGATTAGCCCCACCACCACCTAGGAGTGATCTTGGCGGTTATTTACGTATGTTTTTTCCTCTGCTGAACTATGCATTTCGCGATCCATGACCAGCTTGCTATGAAAGTACGAATCCGTGTTGATAAATATCTTATCGGAGTTAAATTAAATGCCATTAGTTGATAAGATACAAGTACCGCCTTTTGTCCTGTCGTAAGCGTTAATGCATTCTGACGTCATGAACTGGCTGATGAGTGCCGTTTTGCCCACTCCATGGGCTCCTATGATGGCCACTCGATAGCTGGACAAATTCTCGTGATGATGCGGCACTGGAGCCTGAGAATGTGATTGGAGAAAACTATAACTTACGATATCTCGAATTACTAGGTTTTGCAAACAAGAACTGACTGATAGACATGATTTGAAGTCTTCTATATACCATAGGCTACATATCTCTGTGCACCTATCCCTCTACCGTATCTAACTACCCATCATCAAGCTAGCTATTGGGTAATCTATCTAGCCATCATTAATTATTGATTTGTCTTTCTATCAAGCCGTCAACGTCTATTCGTCTATATGTTCATCTGTTTCTCCATCTATATATCTGCCTGTATGTCCATCTATCTATCCGGCTATCTGTGTGTCCGGCTGCCTCGTTATCTTTCTATCCATCTGTCTATATACCCATCCATCAATCTATCGTATCCATCTACTATCTGTCTTCCCTGTCTATCTATCTATCTATCGATCGGTTTATCTACCTCTCTGTCTATTTACCTGCCTGTCTATCAATCCATCTGTCTATATGCCTATATATCTATCTATCTACCTATTCTATCTATATTCCCACCTATCCATTTTTCTAATGTATCCATCTACCTATTAAGCTATCTGTCTTCCCTATCTATTTATCTATTCAACCACAGGTTGACCTACCTACCTATCTATCTATCTATATACCCACCTATCTATCTATCTATTTATATACCCATCCATATATCTGTCTATCTATATACCCACCTATCTATCTATCTAATGTACCCATCTACCTATTAAGCTATCCGTCTTCCCTGTCTATCTGTCTCTATCTATTTATCTACTGTATCAATCCATCGGTCTATATGCCTATCTATCTATCTATATACCCACGTATCTATCTATCTAATGTATCCATCTACCTATTGAGAAGAACATGTCTATCTATCTATCTATCTGTCTATTTATATATCTATCTAGCCCCCTGTAAGTTAAATTTCACAGCAAGGTAAGACTCGTACTTGGATAGCTGGTACTGCTGGTGCCACGCTGCTGCAGGCTTGACTCGACGGGCTGCTGCTGCTGCTTGTTTTCTGTTCCAGAAGAAAGTCGTGCAGCTGCTGCTGTTGATGAGCAGCCAAGCTGTTGCTACGTGAGCGCCTCCTGCGAAATGAATCTCCTCTGTTGACCACACCTGGCCAAAAACCGGATAACTTTATCTCTTTCAGTCAACTTTTAAAAAACAACAACAGTAAAACATTAACACGCTGCGGCTGCAATAACAAACACCGCAATAGTCCAAATATCCAATCATATCTATTCTGACATTAGATATAAAAAAGTAAACTTAAAACACCTAGGTAAGAACCACATTCATATCCTAGATTTAATTCAATTGGCTGGGGAATGAAGGTAAGATTACAGAGTATAATGAATGAGCATCTTGATTGCTTTTCAAGTCATCACGCGTCTGTTTTTGCTTCTATACCGGGGTCTGTGCCTAAGATTAGATCAGCGACTTTTGGTTGGTAGCCCAAGACGGTCTGTATTGGACCGTATGCCACCAAACTGCTGCTATGGTCGTTACAGTTGTTTGAATCTCAGACGAACAAATACAAGCTGCCCTCCTCAAGTACAAATAATTGCACCGGGGTTTGTTAAACACAGGCCATCTGCGCTTAACAACGAGTGGCAGGAATCTACCTTTCCGCTTCACATGTCCAACTATCTATCGAGCTATCACTCTATCAACCAATCTATCTAGCTTTTCGCTTCATATATCCAAATATCTAGCTGTCTATTGATTCATTTATGCATCTACGAACTTCTTAATCAATCAACATATCTATTACCCCCTATCTACCTACCTACCTATCAAACTATCTATCTACCTAACTATAGATCTATTTATCTATAAGAACTAAACCGTTAACTGAAACGGAGAAATTTACCTTTGCGTGTCAAATCAAACGATCTGAGGCAATACGAATCCTCTGCAGTTTCAGTGCTCTTCGAATCCTTACTCGCAGTATCTGGTACATCAAGATAAGCCGATTTCCTGGTTCCAGTAGCCCGAACCGATCCTGATCTCCTGACGCCCGACTCCTTAGTGCGGGCGGTTGGCAATCTCTCGGTACCGCGGTTTTTGTTACCTTGCTTGATACCAGCAATCTTCCTATTGAACGTCGGCGAAGCGTCCGGCGTAGTGATAGTGGGTATCGGCGGTCTGGGTCCAGCAGGTCGTGGAAAAACTTTAGGTGAACCATCGGGAGTATCGTAGTAGCTACTACCCATGATCCTTCCAGCACTGGGCGCTTTCCGTAAAAAGGCATCGGTATCATTAGAAGACGAAAGGCCGTACTCGCTACTCGTTGGTACCGAAGCCAGATCAAGGGCTAGATTCCGCTCACGCCGTTTAACGCGAGGTTTATTCGGTCCCTGGATGCGATCGCTTTTCGACCGGCGAGCTGCCTGGCGTTGCTTAACTCTTCCAGAGGCTTCCAGTGCGGAAACCTCCGGAGAATCCGATCCTGATGAACTGGTACGTCTTCTGCCTCCGCGCGGACGTTCCATGCTCAACTGTTGCTCGAAAGAAACGCAGACGGAAGCTGAGCGGCTTTTAGCGCTCAGCATTTTTACTTGCTTCTTTAAATTTCTTCCGGAATCCGACGACGACCTGCGCACCTCGAAGCGACTCGTGTGACACTGGAGAGACGAACCCTAGTTTGTCCAGAACACTCGGCTCTTTGACAAATGCGCAGTCTTGACTCTCGCGAACGACGCCAGGATCACTAGCCTTGGAAACGACACCTGGCGACGGCGCACGAAAACACCGAACCATCATTAAGATTCAGCTCGTACCATTAAATATCCCACTACTATAATGCTTACATGTACACAGACAAGCTCTAGATGGAACGATCATTTGACATATCCAGGTAGTGGGAATTCATAACTACATCTGAATATCACTTATAATTAGCCAGCTGATCAGTCTTGCAACATGCGGACATTGTTTTATCTCAAGTGCGTCAATATGCTTTGTAGGACTTTTGTGTTAAACCAGCTTCATCTAATTCTATCGTGTTTTATATTCTGAACCTCAATCTTCTGTATGGTGAAGAATATGTATTAAACCATTTAGGATAGTAACCCATTTGTATTTCTACTAGAAAAACCATCCACGACTTGGCTTCTCAACACGAATACATAAACACGAGGTGGATGCAAAACCAGCGGCAGGGCCAAGTTGACAAGGCAAGAATTTCAATCGACAGGGAAGGCGATTCGCCATACACGACAGCAACCAATCACGTCATGTCCGACCAACCTGCATAGATTCAGAGAAAAAGGAACTAATTGTAAAATATGAAAAATAAAATATATTTCTTGTTTTATTTCGACTTTCTTCAGAGAGGGCAAGTAAATATATTCACTGAATATCATATTAAACTTGATCATCATAGCACAATGGAATTTCTCATTATCGATTTCAAATAACTCACCAATAGGATAGCACCCGCTGCAGATGTAATCGACACGGCCAAAAGTGATCACCAACGCCACCTGTTAACCAAAATGTTGATAGTAATTTCAGAAACCCCAGTAGTTATCTATAATTAAGATTAAATTATCATCAGGGAACCAATCTACAGAACACATCAGTCTGGGGCGGTATAGCATAATCACCTAAACGTAAAAGTAACTACAACAACCGATTCTATGCTTACCCGGTTGATTCAGGGCTTCACAAACCCGCGTGTAGTGTCGCGCCAACTTCAGGCCTGTTAAATAACAATGATGTAATTAGCATTACGCGAATTTCAAGTGGTAAATGCATTTCGAATGAATAGTCATTGAAACCAATCAGCATATAGGACTCTCAGTCTGGGGCGGTATAAACATAATCATTCGAACGCCCACGTTGATTACATATTAACGACTAGATTTACCTCCGATGAAACCTATGGTCCTCTGCACATCTGTTAAGCTAGGCTGGGCGTCAGGCCAAGTTGTATGTTCTCCTAAATCGCAAAAAAGAACTCGTAAGAATTAAAATTATCACTTCGAATATTTTAAAACTTAGTTAGATCTCAGGAAAGTTGTTATCAATCACAGTTTTATGCCAGGGATAACTTTAAGTCATCATATTAACTACCAAAGACAAATTCGATTCAAACTAACTTACCGAACAACATTCGAGCGGTCCACCTCCGTCAAGTCAACGCTTCCCGCACCTTCTCGGGCTAAATCTGTTAATCAAGAACCCTCATTAGCAACACAGTTAAGTATTACTTAAGTTTGAATTGTATTCAAATAAAGATCAGTAAAAGTTTGCTATCAAATCCAAAGATCAGACATATGCTTGTTCAAACATCATAGTTAACCGACTCGTGGAAACAAAACCACGCTTCATTACCTTTGACTCGCTATGACCGTTCCGTTCGATGTGGGTCCTCGCAGTCAAAACCCTGGCAACGCACGTCCCTTTAAAATTTTCACGAGCTCAGGTTCATTTCCTACAGGAAAAATACATAACGTTACAAAAAGAACGATAACACAGTTCGTAACATTCAAGATTTGGTAAAAATCAGGGGTCATAAATTGAAATCACGAGTAGTACCGGTTTAACCAGTTCATACGAACGAGAACAACATCACGTTCGTTACTTATCAAAGAGAAAAGTGAAGCGTGCTTTACCATCGTAGGTTTTCAGCATGGCCCGTTACAAACCGCCCGTCGAGCTCCAGCCTACAAAGTTGAGTATAGTTAGAATTTTGTGATGCTTAAATATCGGTATCACAAGTTGGT
This sequence comes from Leptestheria dahalacensis, assembly GCA_022114935.1. Classification (NCBI taxonomy): domain Eukaryota; kingdom Metazoa; phylum Arthropoda; class Branchiopoda; order Diplostraca; family Leptestheriidae; genus Leptestheria; species Leptestheria dahalacensis. The sequence continues at coordinate 45,246 of JAIQCU010000122.1, forward strand.
TCAAGGGTATGCATGCTCAGAGAATGTAGGTAAAAGGAACATCATGGCCCTCAGTGTGAGCTAGGTTAGACATCATCGCACGCATACCCGAACACATCAACTACCATGAGGGTAACTTAAAATTTACAGTAATTCTGACCACTAGCACTAGTAAGCCCCAAGCATCTGACTCGAACCCGAGATAAGTACGACTACACCAAAACAACATTCTGGAAATGTGACTAACTTTTAAACATCTGGCAAATTGAATTAACAAGCTTTTTACATCGAATACTGTAATTCCTAATCTTCATCTTCAGAATAAGATGCCCAACATGCAGACCTGTCAAAAACGTGCGTCAGAAATCAACACACTTTCGACTACTACAATCCATCTTCAAATCTCAAAAATTCTTTCAAACTAGACTCCAACTTAAATAATATTACTTAACTGCTAAGTTTGAATTAACTTTCACAAACGTACCGCATTCTGACGACCGGATGCAACCGGATAAGTTCTTCAACCGACCATCTTCCGTGTCTGGTGTAAATGGAATGGACCTGGAGCATTGCCAGCAAGCGCTTTTATAGCTTTCTCGGCACACACGCTTAACACCAGTGCTTCTACTCTCTTATTCGAACCTCTTGATCAAATCATTCGTTTTAATTATCATAGAATAGCTTGATCTTGTACCAGCAATAATAAACGTGCTAAGACTAAATGAAATAACTTAAAAAGATGAGTTAGTTTTTTAAAAAAACCGTAAGTTTGAACTTTGGACGGGTGACGATGAAAGTGGAAAGGCTGCACAACAGCCGCCGGAAACTGATGCGGTGTTGCCAGAACCCGTTTATTTTATTCAACCCCATTGACTTTCTCATTTCAAATACGAATAAATATTTGAAATATAATTCAATACGGTTTTTAAATTACGATATCTAGGTTAATCATATCAATAAGTATTACTTGCTGTTTTCAGTAACCGAATATTAGATTTTAGATAATAAGTATCGATATGGTTAGATATCGATAGTTAAGGTAAACATATTTAAAAAATCTATAATAAATTATTCTATCAACCCCTAATCTGCGTGACGTAATCAAAATGATATTCTTAATTTCTGGATAAGTCGAAGCATAATATTAATTACAATTTAGAATGAGATTTGATTTCAGAAGGTCAATGACCTCTACCACGTGGAAAGTTCGAAAGCGCGCTATCGAGTCTTCTCACTTGCTGCTGAACTGTCAACTCTCATCGGCGTGAATCAAACTGAATATCAGGCACAGGTGAGAAAAGAAAGCAGGAATCTGATTATCATATGCAAATCAGGACCGCAAGGGCGCGGCTTTTTTGCAACCTTGCCAAACAGATGACCTTAATACTCCCTGCCTGCAAAAGCGCGGTCAATTCAAAACTGCGTGTTAATTTCCCGCCTTTTTTCAAAATTTACTGTTCAATATTACTTCTAATGCTATTGTATAACTATAAACTAATATTTTGAATTACCCGCCAATTTTTTTGTAAATTTCCCGCGTGTTTTATTGTCAACTTGGACTGCACATTAGTTCGTCTGCTATACAGTATTAGAATTCGTATTGTTCGCATATGAAATAGGTTTCGAACGAACAGGGTGAATCGTTCCACTTCATTCCCTTTCCGTCGCGGTTCCACAGCTCGAGGCAGTGTTCCTCTTCTCCGTTCTCGTAGCGGAAGTTGTTGGGTTCACCGCTGTTCCAGTTCATGAAGGTCACGGGCCGTCCAGTGGAAATCCAGAAGAAGTTTCCTTCGTCACCTTGATCGGTTCCCGATGTCCAGAAATGCTCGTGATCGAAGCCTGTAGAAAACGTGTCCGGTTTAGTTTAGATATGAAAGTGAGCGTTGGGTGCGCTAAAACTGTTATTTGGATGTCGTATTTCAGTTTAATTTAGTTATGACAATCAATTATTATAGAACGAGCAATAAGTTTAATTCGGGTTAAATTTAAATTTTGGGTATTGGTTAACGAGATGGACTTCATGGAATTAACACGTAATGGACATTAAACGATAGATAGAAAGACAGAGATATAGATCGATAGGTAGAAGATAGATAGATGGATAGATATATATATAAATAGACTGGTATTTAGATAAATAGGATAGAACAGAAAGATAGGCAGATAGGTAGATAGATAGATAGATGGATGGATAGATAGATAAATAGGATTAGAAAGATAGCTAGACAGATGGATAGGTAGTCAGTTAAATAGACGGAGAGATACATAGAACAGAAAGATATATAGATAGATAGATAGATTGTAGGTAGTCAGGTAGATAGACAGAGAGATGGGCAGGCAAGAAAGATATATATATAGATAGATAGTTAGATAGGTAGATAGACAAATATTTATATAGATAGAAAAATAGATAGATAGATAGATAGATAGATAGATAGGGAGGTAGGCAGACTGATAGACAGATAGGCAGAGATATAGAAAGAACAAAGGATAAACTAGAAAGAAAGAGGATAGATAGATAGACAAATAATTAGACAGATAGATCGATATTTGGTGGATAGGGTCATAATTAGAGTAGAATAATGGGACAAAGAATAACGAAATATTCTGAAAAATTAGGTTAGCCAAGCTATATTACAATTCGCTGAATTTCAAAGAGAGACGCCTGAATTAAGTTAATAAAATTCGTTAATCAAGTAGGTGGTATCAAATTAAAAGTTGTTGATACCAAATTAAACTATAAATTAATTGATTATAATCAACTCCAAAGTCAGATTTTGTTCTACTGACCGAAATCTTGAATGTGTTTCTCCAGTCGGTCGTTTTCTTCCTGGGATTCGATGCTGGCCAAGTGCATTCCGTGGTAGCGACAGTATTTCGCAGCTTTATACCAATTCGCCTGTTTCATTTTATTTCGTTTCGTTAGCTATATGCCTTAATGAACTGTCTATCCATATAGTTATATGACTTCAACAACTAAATGTCTATCTACATATCTATATACTGATGTGTCTAGATACCTATATATCTATCTACTTATCTATCTATCTATCTATCTATCTATCTATCTATCTATCTATCTACCTGTCTGTCTACCTGTCTACATAGCTATCTATTTATCTGTGCACGCTATCTACCTACTATTTGTCTACCCCTCTCTTTACTTATCTGTCTACCTATCTATCTGTCGATCTATATATCTTTCTATTTATCTATCTGTCTACCTATACACGTTATCTATTGATCTATCTATACGTCTATTTATTTATCTGTCCTGTCTTTTCACCTACCTACCTACTATTTGTTCACCTCTCTCCCTGCCTACTTATCTACCTATATCTATCTGTCTATCTATCTATCTACCCCTTTCTTTACCTATATATCTACCGATTTGTCTATCTGTCTACCTATCTATCTTTCTGTGTATATATCTATCTATCTATATACACGCTATCTATCGATCTATCTATACATCTATCTGTTGTCTATCCTGTTTTTTCTACCTACTATTTGTTTACCTCTCTCCCTACCTACCTATCTATCTACCGGTCTGTCTACCTATTTCTCTACCGATCTATCTATCTGTCTACCCATCTATCTTTGTATTTATCTATCTATCTATACACGCTATCTCTCAATCTATCTGTACATATATCTATTTATCTATCCTATCTCTATCTTCCTACTATTTGTTTACCTCTTTCCCTACCTACCTATCTGTCTGCCTACCTATCTATCTATCTGGCTGTCCATATATCTACCTGTCTACACATTTACCAGTCTATCGTTCAACACTAGTTACTCTCCTTTTCATCAAGCTCCTTTCAATTGAAATCACGTTGAATTCAATTAAGTTGTTGTATACCGTTTCATTTTTTATTCCAAAACGTTACTTTATTAGAAAACCTCTAAAAGTTCATAAAAACGACCTTGCACTCCTTTAAACTCGTTTTGTCATTATGCTAACACGACAGCTACAAGGTCAGTCTCGACATTTACCAAACTCTATCCATCCAAAAAGCTAATTTTATTTAAAAAATTCTAATAAACTTAAATCGAATGAAATGAAAAGGTAAACCTTGAAGAAGGTTGCAACATAATAACGTCGTTCTCCTAATTTATTCAACGGCATCATCCAGTTGGGAGTTAATAGAGTGTTTTCCTCTAAACCGCACGTCCCGGAGTTTCTATCACTTGCAGAGCATTCTACACAATTTCCCAGTTAATTAAATTAACTTTAATTAGATAAGGTGCGGTGATAAAAAGAATGCAACAAACTTACTGGGAGCCGCGTACACGAACGACACCAAGTAGAAATAAACCAGCCAAATACAAGAATCACAAGAGAATCTCATGATTCCTTCTTCTTAAATCCAAATCCGGGTTCTGCTGCTGGACCAACCCGTCGCGTGAAAGTTTGGCTGCTGAGTGAATTGAGGACTCGCTTGCTGGCCATTACATTCAAATCGACTTTTTATTTATTTATTTGACTTCTTTTTCCAACAGGTCTGATTCATGATTACTAATGTCAAATTAGCAAATCTTAAAGAAATTACAAATTGTAATTAATTATCCTTCAATACAATCAAAATATAATTGAAATGTAAATTAGCTACCTTTCTATCTATTAGTTAATTTTAAATTTGATTTAACTATTGGACTATTTTCTAATTGAAATTTAAACGACTGCTATTGGTTGCTCATGAATATTCACAAACCGACTGCAAATCCCACGCAGTTTTATTACCGATAATCACGCGCCAATCTTCAACTATTCTGACCTATTTATCCCCAACTACAACCTTCGTATTGAAAACCGGTTAATTCAACTTCACATTCACGTCGATAATCATCCATGGCTCACCTGCCATTAACTTTAATGAATGGGACTTTAAAATGAAAGATGAGCATCATTCAAGCGGTTAATTTTCAAAATTACCGGGCCTGTCGATATCGCATAGTATAAGACGTTTATTGCAGTTTAAGAAGTGGGCTAGAAACAATTACATTTCTGCTCTATACTTGTTTTAATCGTACGAACAGCATTTCAGAAGAGGGTCAAACACTTAATTTTAACAATCATACATCTTTAAGTTTCAGTAATTGATATAATCCAAGAACCTGTGTCAGTAAATTCCAACACGACATCTTCCATCAACTCTCTGTCCTGTTCTGTCTAAAATGATGGAAACGATCAATCAAGTGCTGGATTTAGTTTGAAAAAAAAAATTAAAATTAATGGACATTAATTATAAAATAAAATCTCAGCCCTAAAAACTGCTCTGTACAAGAAAACCAATTTTTTTTTAAAAAAATTAAAGTTTGGGGAATGATTATGTTTTCCAAGTAGAGGACGGATTCAAAATTCCGGATTCAAGGCAATTTCTAATTCCCCCTTTTCCATCCGCATATCACTAACGCTCGCTGCCTTCGTAGGTTGGGGATAGAAGCGAAAGGATTAAAACGGGCGGATTTGGGGGGAAAATTACAATTAAAAGATGAAATGGTTCCCGTTGTCTTCAAATGGGGGATGGATACCTTCCATTTTTAGTTTTAAATTATTAAATTAAAAAAAAAAGAAAAGGGATACAGTTTTAACACTCGGAATCTTCTTCAACGACCAGTTTCTGCGTGTCTTTGCCAGTGTCCACCGAGGAGGCGTCGAGTTCCCGGTGGCGAATCTGAATCTGGGGCGAGGATTTGTGCACCACGCTGGAAGGGGCGATCACAGCTGAGCCGGGTACCGGCGCCTCGGCTGATACCGACAGCCCTGAATATAAAACAGTTTTTTTTCTTAAATTTAATAATGATTGCAATTAAAAAATTAGGACATTAATGAGAGGATTAAGTCTAATTAAAATTAAACTGAAATGGTAACTGTTCAACTTAAGTTAATGCGATGTTGCTAGGAATTTCGCACCTTTGACGACTTCAGCTGGAACTTCGTAAATACCACCCTTTCCGGCGGCGGAGCTTCCGCCCAGGGCGTCGTACATGGGGTTGGAAAAGTCCCGCGTTTTACCGGATGCGTCGTGGACGTTATACTCGGCTTCCAGCGGTTCCTATTTGATACAACGAAAGGATTTAGCTCGCATGGATTGAGAATTGAAACAGGTTCTTTGGAGTTGAATAACCAATTGAAAAGTTACTGACATAACATGCCTTGCTAATAAAATGATGTCGAATATATAAATAATAATAATAAGATGAGAACCAGGTATCAAAGGTAAATAATCTGGTAACAAGACCAAGAAACAGATAATAATAATAATGTGGCGCTTAGAATTGAAATGGTCTATATCAAATAATCTGTCTATCTATCTATCCACCACCTATCTATCTACCTATCTATCCTTCCATCCACCTATCCCTATCTATCAATCAAGCTTTCTATCTATTAACCTATCTATCTATCTATCCACCACCTATCTATCTACCTATCTATCCATCTATTCACCTATCTATCTATCAAGCCTTCTATCTCTCTATTTATCTATCTATCCACCCACTATCCATCTATCCACCTACCTACCTATCTATCTATCCATCCACCTATCCACCTACCTATCTATCTATCCATCCACCTACCCATCTATCCACCTACCTATCTATCTATCAAGCTCTCTATTTATCTATCTATCTACTTATCTATTTTCTATTTCTAGAGCATTGGATAAACAAGCAAATAATTACCCCTCCGGAGGCTCCATTCCCAGAGAAAGCGGCCGGTCCGAATTCGACGTTAGTTCCCTGCCGGAACGAAACACTCTGGTTGCTACCAAAGCCGCTAAATCCGGTCCTCTTGCCTCGGGATCGTCTGAAGAAGACGTACAGTCCTGCTGCAGCTAGCACGGCCAAAACAATCAGCAGCACGGGGACGATGACGGCAGCGGGCGCCACACCCTCGGAAGCGACCAGACGGCGCTGAACGTGAGTTTCGCACAGTCGGCCCTCGAAATCCGGCGGGCATTCGCAGCTGGAACCGTTATCACCCAAGCAAAAACCTCCGTTCTGACAAGGACAGCGTAAAGGTAGCGGGCGGACGGGTTCCCGCACGGCGTCGCAGGATACTTCTCCCAGGCCCTGCTGCTGGACATTGTCCGGACAGGCGCAGCGGAAGCCTCCGGGGATAACGAGGCACAGATGGGAGCAAGGGCTGTTGTGGCAAGGGTTCGAGGCGGAGGTGTTGTATCTCTGCTCGCTGAATACTGTTGATTTCAAAAATATACGGTTATTTCGTTTAAATTCTTTTTATATCTCAATCTATTTAAACGCTTTTTTAATGTTTTAAAATGAATATTCATATAACCGTGACAAGGATGGCAAAGTAACAGTACTGAATCATGAAAAGTATTGCTATATTCCACTTGATTTATTAAAAATTTATATTTACTACAATCACTCTAATACAAAATTAACAGGACGGCAGAATTAGTAACATTATAAGGGGAATAAATGGCTATGTCAGTGTTACCTTTAACGCTCGATGGCACAGCGATATCCTTGACCAGTCGGACCATAACTCCTCTTCCAAACTTATCCTGACGACGCAGCTCTCCCTTACCGCTGGTGACCCAATAGAGCGTGCTCTCATAGATATCCAGCGACATGGGTCGATCCAGCGAGTCTCCATGCAGCAGCGTTCTTCTTGCGCTACCATCCGGCTTCATCATCTCGATGGTATTGAGTTTGGGATCCGCCCAGTAGACAGTATGCGACATGGCGAAATCGACGGTCAGCGCTGTCGGATGCAACAGACGATCGGTGACAATGGCCCTTCGTTTGGTCCCGTCCATCCAGGATGTTTCAATCTGCGGTTTGGAGCCACTCTGAGCCCAGAACATCTGGCCGCTAGTCGGGTTGACGACCAGCGACGTCGGGGTATCGATACCGCGGGGAACAACTGAGCGTCGGTAGCGACCGTCGTTCTTAAACGCTACTATCTGACCCTTTGATGACGATGTATCGATATCCAGGCAGTAGAGATTGGACGCCACCCAGTCGACTGAAAGGGCAACGGGTTTGGACGCCTTGGTGAAGGTATAGACGACTTGGGCGTGCCCGATTTCCACTTGATTGCCAGGTTCTGGAACGTAGGAACGCTTGACGGTGTGATCAGCGGCATCGATCCAGTAGACCAGGTGACTGTGCGGGTCGAAATCGAGAGACTCGATGCGCTTTTCGCGGCCAACGACTTCCCTCTCGCGCCTCTCGGCCATGTTGATGGCAATAACGCTCTGACCGCCGGCGAAGAGAACCACCTGAGGAGCCTTGGTCTTGCAGACGCCAGAGATTTTGTCCACCGACTCGAATCCAGGATGACAGAGGCATTCGTACGAGCCCTTGAGGTTGTGACAAATGTGCGAGCAGTTGTGATCTAGGGTGGCGCACTCGTCGACGTCCTCGCACACTTTGGGGTTGCTCTTTGAAGCGATGTAACCCCGGTTGCAGGTGCAAATATAGCCGCCACCTATAATTGCCAATTTCTAGTATTAGTTTTTCTAAAGAAACACCGAATTTTAATTTAATGTATTTAATCCAAAAATGTATCAAATGATTTATATATTGATTATATATATATATATATATATATATATAAATTAGAAGTTGAATCTTATCTAGTTTTAAAATTATAAACTAACCTATAATCATTAAGATAACTAGCGAAGAAATAGTTAAATAATAGTATATAAATAATAATAATATAAGATGGAAATAAAAATTATAAATATGTTGGAACAATCATGATGCAACGGTTGAACTATTTGGGTTTCATTTATGTTAATTTAATAATTTACATCATAGTTCATTATGTTTGCACACTGCCAAATTAGAACAGTTGGCACTTTTCTAGGCCGAAAATGCAAATTAACTTTAATTATTAGGATAATAGTAAGGAAATAATAAGTATGTCAAAATATAATAAACGTAAAAAAATAATAATATGAATAGCAATACAATAACGAATAATTATATAATGCAATCGCTGAACTACTTGAACTCAATTTAATAGCTTGTATAACAATTTAGTACACTAGTATATTGCCAATTTACAACAAATACCTCTTATGCAAATTAAATGAAAAATTAACTACAATCAACATAGTAACAGTTAATTAATATGACCAGGATACAGTAGGATTATTACACGCCTAATACATTTGGAATTTGTACGCTTACCAGTAACGTTATGGCAGCCATGTTCGCAGCCTCCGGTGCTAGTGTCGCTGCAGACTCCCTCAGCATGGCAACCTCTTTCATCCGATTCGTCTCCGCAGTCGTCTTGCAGGTTACAGACCAGTTCCTTGGCCACACACTTGCGGTTGGCGCACGAGTACTGCGTGTTGACGTTGCAAGGCTTGGGTCGTTTCGCGCACAGAGTGACGTTATTTTCGTCGGATCCATCGCCACAGTCGTCCTGGCCGTCGCAGATCTGCCAGCGAAGAATACAGCGCCGGTTGTCGCACTGGAATCGACCCAGTTCTCCGCACTGATCGCGACACTGCTCGGGTTTCTCGTCAGAGTTATCGCCGCAGTCGTTGACGCCGTTGCAGCGCTCCTCCGGGTTAATGCACAGGTGGTTGTCGCATTCGAAACGATCCGCGGGACAGTATTTCCCATCTGGGACGATAAATGAATCATTTAAAACAAAGTTAACAACATTTTAAACGTAATTACAATTCCGAGTATTACAAATAAAACTAAACATTAGATTAATATTGAACTAAATTGGTTACCGGGGAATCTAGGTGGACAGTCCATTTCATCCGAGGCATCCAGATGACAATCCTTTTCTCCATCGCACCTGAACTGTTGGGAAATGCAGTGGCCGCTCTTACACTGGAACGTTCCATTCTGACAGGCAAATCCTTCGCAGCTCAGTTCATCCGAACCGTCGGCGCAGTCGTTATCGTGATCGCAACGATATCTTCCAGGAATGCACTTGCCATCTCCACAGCGGAATTCCGATGCGGAACATTCTCGGTACTGGTTCTTGCAGAGGCTATCATCTTCGTCATCACCGTCTGCGCAGTCATTCTCGAAATCGCACATCCAGCGTCGTGGAATGCAGCGTTTGTTCTTACACTGGAACTCGGCCGTCTCGTGACATTTGGGACAGTGTTCCGGAAGCTCATCCGATCCGTCGCGGCAGTCATCTTTGCCGTCACAGAAGAGCCATTTAGGTATGCAGCGGTAGTTGGCCCATCCGGGACACCTCTGCCATCCAGCTGTACAGTTCCTCTGTCGGCAGAGAATAGCCGGTTCGTCGCTGCCGTCACCGCAATCGTTATCCGAGTCGCAGTACCAGGATTTTTGGATACAGCGTCCGTTCTTGCAGGCAAACTCGGTTTCAGGGTCGCAAGGTCGAGAATGGCAAATGGCGGGATCTTCGTCACTTCCGTCGCGGCAGTCGTTATCTCCGTCGCATTTCCACGTTCCCAGGATGCACCTTCCGGTGGAATTGCATTTGAATTCGTTTTCAGGGCACGGGATATCGCAGTTTCTTTCATCAGACCGGTCACCGCAGTCATCGACGCCATCGCAGAGAGTTGTCGGAGCCGTGCAGTTCTTGTTGTCGCACTGGAACTGACCCGACTTGCAGACTCTTTCACCGCAGGAACTGGGTTCGTCCGATCCATCTGCGCAATCCCTTTCTCCATCGCATTTCCAGAAGAGCGGAATACAGCGATTGTCTTTGCCTCCGCACCGGTGCTGGCCGGAAGTGCAGTTGGCTATGCAGCTGAAGCCGTCAGCACCCAAGAAGAACTGGTTGGGACAGGCGCAACGATAACCGACCGTGCCGTTCTTCATCGGGGCAATCAGACAGAGATCCGAGCATCCACCATTGTTATCTCCACAAGGATTGGAGTAAGGTAGCTGTCTCAGCGGATGGTAAATGTGGATGTCGTACGGCCGATGAGTCGTGTTGCGAAGGACCGTAAAGTTACTACCGTTCCACTTGTTAGCGCGGCTTACAGCTTTGGTGTTCCAGTCGGTCCAATAGATGAAATCATCAAAGACGCTAATGGCGAAAACGTGCGGAACCAGAACAGGATCCTTGATGACGTAATGCCGGTTCTTGCCGTCTAAATCCGAATAGGCAACATAGTCGAGATGAGCATCAGCCCAGTAAAGTTTGTCGGTAAAATAATCGATGGTTAAGGCGTTAGGCCAGGCCAGGTTATCCTCGTAATTGACGATGCGACTGAAGTTGGATCCATCCATTCCTACGCGTCCGATGTAAGTCTGCAAATGCCAGGTGGTGAAGTACAAGTAGCCGATGCCAGGGTGAACCGCAATGGCTCGAGGGTCGGATATTCCGTCGGCTTTGAGCGTCCTTCGACGAGAACCGTTCAACTCGGATACCTCGATGTGTTTGGAATGGCGGTCGAGCCAGTAAATCTTGCGACCGACCCAATCGACGGCGATGCCTTCAAGACCCAGACTGTCGTGCTTGATGATCGCTTGACGTTCACCGGATCCATTAACGAAGGCTCGGAAGATGCTCTTGGCGTTGACATCTGCGAAATAGATGCGATCCTCTTTAAGGTCAAAGTCCAGGGCGACAACATTGCGAAGGTCCTGGTGGACCACGTTGTAAAGCTTGGCATCTAGCGACATGTTCCGCACGTAATACTTGTTGGTGAAGACTACCCACGGGTGGATCTTGTCCCTACGCTTACACGAGCGTTCGTTCACCTCTCGTTCGTAGTAAGTCTCGTTACATTTGCAGTAATAAGAGCCCGGGGTGTTGGAACAGTACTGAGAACAGATTCCAGGTTTCTCTTTGCACTCGTCGATGTCTGTGCAGGCTTTGCCGTCAGCCATAAGCCGGTAGCCTTCGTTGCAGGTACAGTAGTAACCCGTTGGAGTATCGACGCAGTTCTGTCCGCACTGGTTGTCTTCCACCTTGAGGCATTCGTTGACTCCGCAGTGAAGAGATTCGTCACTCTCGTCCGAGCAGTCGGCCACCTTGTTGCAGACCAGCGCCTCGTCGATACACTGACTGTTATTGCAGCGGAATTTGCCCGGGGGGCATTTGGGGGTCTCCGTGGTAGTGGTGCAGTTCCATTCATCGGACCAATCGCCGCAGTCGTTTTCCTTATCGCAGCGGTAGGTTTTGCTGATGCATTTCGAGTTCTGACAAGAGAACTCGTTGGCATTGCAGGTGCGGTATTTGCCGTTGCACTCGACTCCCTCGTCGCTACCGTCGCCGCAGTCATTGTCGTGGTCGCAGAGCCACGTCTTCTGGATGCAGCGTCCGTTGGCGCAGCTAAACTGATCCGCCGTGCAGTTGTTCTTGGAGGCGCAGTGAAGCAGGGTCGAGTTTTCATCGGCGCCGTCGACACAGTCAGGGTCGCCGTCGCACACCCATTTCTTGGGGATGCACTGGGCTTTACCCCACTGTTTATTGGCCGTGCAGGTGAATTCCGTCTCCTCGTCGCATTTGCGGTTGCCGCACTGGTGTCGACTGTCCTCGTCAGAGTTGTCCAGACAGTCGTTGTCACCGTCACAGATGTAGATTCGCGGGATGCAGTTGCCATTGTCGCAGGTGAAGAGATCGCCGAAGCAGGTGCGACCTTCGGATTTGCAATACTCGGGTGGCTCGTCGGCTCCATTGCCGCAATCGTCGTCGCCATCACAGTACCTATGAAATTAACATCGACATTAATAACAAACCAATGAATAAATTCCATTTTTTGAAGTTTAATACTAGTATTTATAATAATTTAATAGTATTATATTACGCTAATTATTGTATAACAATTTACTATTTTTTAACGAGTTATTATTAACTCAATTAATGCAATGACTTTATATTAATGTAAATTTCATATTATTATTTATATTTTGTGTCATATTACATTGCAGTATTATACTATATAATTTATTGTTATCATTATTGCTAATATTAACTATTCCGCTGTATTAATAACTATGGTAATTACAATTTATTTGTATTATATTATAGTACATTACAGTATAGCAAAGTATTAGTAGTTAGTATTAGTACAATAATTTATAATAAAACCTCAACATTGTAATTACTTATTTATTACTTAAAATGTCGATTACTTTTTAATTAATTATTTATATTAATATTTATATTTAATTAATTTAATTAAGTCGAATTACTTTAACCCCGTTAGATGATTATAAAATCACTAGGTTTGTCGCACTGCTATAGTTAGTAACTCTGAACATACCAGGTGGCCGGAATGCATCTGTTGTTGGGGCAACGGAAGCTGCCAGAGGGACACGACCGCTGAGTGCAACTGGCTTCACTCTCGTCGGAATTGTCACCGCAGTCATTGTCACCATCGCACAGCCAGAAGGGTTCGACGCAGATGTTGGTGTTGTTGCACTTGAAATGACCGGTGGGACAAGTCGTGTTCTTGGCGCACAGTTCGATGGACTCGTCACTGGTTTTGCCGTCTTTGCAATCATTGACACCGTTGCAGAGCTGCAAACAAATGAAAGGAAAATTAAGTGAAAGGAAATCATAAATAACAGATAAGAATAACCTGCGCGCTGTTTAACATAATAGCTACGCAGAGGATACAAGAGAGCTTAATTAAAATTCATGGACATACATGGGAAAAAAACAACTAAGACGACGTAGTAAATTGACGAAAACAAATTCATTAACAAACTGGACAAGATATACCAGTTACACATGTTTAAAGCTAGAAACCCAATAATGAGTAATACTGATACATAAAATAGAAGCGAATATCACATTTTTTGTACATTATTTTAAGGTACCTGGGTCTTGGATATGCATCTCTGGTTAGCGCAGGTAAACTCCCCTTCGGTGCAGTTGGCGTAGTTGCATCCGACTTCATCCGTACCATCACCGCAGTCGTTTTCATGATCGCATTTCCAGGATTTGAAGATGCAGCGACCGTTTCCACAGCGGAATTCCGCAGGTCCGCACGTGTGGAAAGAGCAGTATTTGGAGTCTTCATCGGAATTGTCTCCGCAGTCATCGTCACCGTCACAGGCCCAGAGGCGACTGATGCATTTGCCGTTTTTGCAGTAAAACTTGGTGCCTTCGCAGGTGTAGTTTTTGGAGACGCACATTCTGTTATCGTTGACCAACTTGGAATTCTCGTCACACTTGCACTCGGCCGTGTTGTTGACACCCGGATGGCAAGACTGAGCGCATCCGCCGTTGTTGATGTTGCACGGATTGAACTGGCAACGCTGACGGTCCGACGAAATGACGTGCAAATCCCGGGGCGATTCATCCATTCGCTTCACCATTTCAATCATGTTGGCTCCCGTGTGTTTCTCGGCCCGGTAAAGACCGCGCAGCTGAAGATCCGTCCAGTAAATGTGGTTGCCGAAGATGGTGATGGCGAACGGATAGATCGTCGCTGTGACGAGCACTTCGCGGTTGCTTCCGTCAAAGTTAGATCTTTCAATCTTTTCTCGAACAGCATCCGTCCAGTACAGAAGATCCTCTTCGTAATCGATAGCAAGTCCACTGGGTTGAGTCAAATCCTGGCTGACGATAGCCTCCTTCATTGTTCCGGCCATAGTAGCGCGGTAGATCTTGCCATTAGGTCCAAAACGACCCCAGTCGGTGAAGAAGAGATAGCCTCGACACGGGTGAAGTACTATAGCTCTAGGACGATCCACGCGGGCAATATTGACGATCTTTGTCCCGTCCAAGTTCATGGCATAGATGGTACTGTTGGCTGAATCCGTCCAATAGACTTTCTTGCTGGTCCAGTCGTACGCTACACCTTCGGGGTTGATATTGCCACCCTTGATCAGAGTCACGTTTGAGGCTACAGGATTCTTCAACGAGAACCAGGAAATTCGGGCATCCGGGCGGATCTGCGTAAACAGGACGAGCTGATCGTTGTAGTCAAAATCGAGTCCGACGACGTTGGAGAGGTTGAAGATGGGCGCGAAAGGCGAGTTGAGCGCCTTGGGATCGAGCGAAACGCTGCGGACTTCTGTTCGGGTGGCAAAGACCAGGAATTCCTTGGGAGCTCCGCAGGTCCGACCGTCTTCTTGAAGAACTCCAGTTGCGCACTTGCAGCTAAATCCCGACTGGGATGTATTTTGAGCATCAGCAGGGAAGGCGAAGCAGAGTTGTTGACAACCGGCGCTGCCTTGTTTTGAGCAAGGTGTCTCTGCCACGGGCTGGTTCGAGATATCGAAGATGGCGATGTCGCGCAGGTTATCCAAACCACTTTTGACTTTCTCGGGTAGCGAAGTGTTGCCAGGTAGTTTGGAAGCCTTGAACACCGTGCCGAGGTTACGGTCAACCCAGAATACGGAATTCTTGACTACGGCAATACCCATCGGATTGGGAAGATTGCGGCGAATCAGCTGTCGATTTCCTCCGGAATAGGAAACTTTCTGGATAGCGTCTTCGCGAGAATCCACCCAGTAGACGTCGTGCGTCTGCATGTCGATGGTAAGATCACGCGGACTGCTGATGCCTGAAGTGACCAAAGGTTTCCATTGGGTACCGTCCAAAAGAGCCTTTCCTATGACGGGAAACTGCCCGTTATCGATCCAGTAGAGCAGCCGTTTGACCGGATTAACTGCGAGTTCACGCGGAGATTCCTTGGTTGTTTTGACGAGCTCGAGTCGATTGCTACCATCGAGCCAGCTGACTTCAATGTACGTCTCGTGAGGGAAAACGTTGGTAAAGTACAGGTTGCCAGCCAGCCAGTCAACAGCCAATCCGCGGATTCCGTTCGACCCAATGCCGCTGTTGATGACAGGCGTCAAGTCGGAGCCGTTGGGACGAATCCTGTAGATTCCGTTCAAGCGATCCTTGTTGAACTCGACCCAGTAGACCCAGTTATCAGTGCTGTGGACATCGATGTGAAGGATATTGTGTCCCGGTCCAGTGATGGGGATCATTCCTTCAGAAGAATCCTCCAAAGAATAGCCGCGAACTAGGTTGAGCTGTGAGACGACCGCGAAGGATCTGTACGGCACGCAGCGCGTCTCGCCTTCTTTACGGGATCCCAAGGAACAGCGGCAAACGCGTGTGTTTTGCGGAGCCGGAATGCAGAGATGTTCGCAACCGCCGTTGTTCACCGCGCAGGGATGACTATCCGGAACCGTCCTCTTATGGAACAGTCGGAAGGTCTTCAAGTCAGCTTGATCCTTGAGTAGGATTTGCTTGTTATCTCCATTAGGAAGGTCCACACGCGCTACTTCTTCGTACTTGGTATCCAAGTAGTACATGCGGCTCTCGAATACGGCTAGGGCCTGCGGGCTGGCGATTCCGTTATTCGATGACAGGATAACTCGACGGTTGGCTCCATCGGCGTCGCAGGTCTCAATCTCACCGTCAATGGTTGTACTCCAGTAGATTTGCTTCTGGACCAAGTCGATGGTGACCACACCAGGATTGCTCAGGTCGGTGACGAGATTCTTGGCTTCTGAGCCGTCCATGTTGATTCGAGCCAACTTGGGTCGAACTCCTGGACCTCCATCATCCAACCAGTACAGCCTTCCTTCTGACGGATCCAGTGCAATGGAACGGGGCTTGGCCACGCTGGCTTCGCTGCCGTCGTTGGTGTGAATGATGGTCCTGTGCTTTGTTTTACTGTCCAGTTTGACCGCCTCGATGTTCTGAGCCTTTTTATTGCCGATGTAGAGGTTGCGACCGATCCAATCGAAAGCAATCGTATAAGGAGCTCCAACGATGCCGGTATCGATGTCACCAAAGAAGGGCACTTTACTGCCTCCGCCGATATTCATCTTGTACAGGGTACCGTTTTCTTCATCGCCTTCGAGGACTTCGACCCAATAGAGACTCTCAGCTTTGCGGTCAAATTCGAGCTCTCGTCCATTGCCGACTTCAACAACGGGTGTAAGGCGACCACCTTTGGCACCAGCATCTGCAGGCGTGAGAGACAGATCGATGATCTGGGAACCTTTCATCAAGATCAGATAGGGAGTTTCTTCCTCAATACACTGTCCTGTTTCCGTTTTGCGATAGCCCGGCTTGCACATGCAAGTGAAACCCCGGGGAGCGATTGGACTGAGAAGGCACAGCTGGCTGCATGTCGAGTTCAAGCAAGGATTTTCGTGCGCCGGTTGAAGGGCGGGATGGTGGACGAGGACACTCAGCGGTTGCGACACCAGATGCGAAAAGACGGTCTGATTTTCGCCGGTGAACTTATTCGCAGACAGAACTCGGTTCAACTGGCGATCTGTCCAGTAAACGAGATCTTGAAAAACTGCCAAAGAGTGCGGGTGGAGGAGATAGTGGCTACCAGCGAGCACCTGATGCCTTCCCGTGCCGTCGTAGTTGCAGAAGTCGATGTAGTCAACCTTCGAGTCGGCGAAGTAGACCCGTTTATTGGGTAGATCGAGCGTCAATCCATTCGGCCAATAGATCTTACTGCTGATGATGACTGTGCGGTTGGTTCCATCCATATTGACTCGTTCAATTCTCGGACGATCACCCCAGTCGGTCCAGAAGAGGACGCGGGCATCCGGGCTGGGATCGAGGGCAAGACCGCGGGGCTGGGAGACATCCTTGGTGACGAGAATCATACGCTGAGAGCCGTTCTCCTTAGACACTTCGATGGAGTTTAGACGCGAATCCACCCAGTAGAGATTTCCAGCGACCCAATCCAACGCGAGTCCTTCGACGAGGTCGAGACCGCTGGTCACAATGGCCTGAGGATTTCCAGGCAGTTCTTTCCGGAAGATCTTCTTCAACTTCATGTCGTACCAATAGAGGATGTTGGTGTGAGTATTGCTGGTCACGGCGACGACGTTTTCTACTTCGACCGGTATGACTTCGATAGATTTCTCATCCAAGTCGGAAACGAGAAGAGATCGTCGGTTGGAAATCAAGAGGAAGGCGCTAGTGGAATTAACAGCTTTGCAGGTTCTCTTGTCAGGCTCGATGCTATATCCTTCTCCACACGTGCAAAAGAAGGATCCTTTTGTGTTGATGCAACTCTGAGAGCACGCTCCAGGATTCTCACATTCGTTCATATCGATGCAGATCTTGCTGTCGTTCGCTGCCAAAACTTCCCCAGGCGGGCATAAGCACAGCGGACCTGCTGGAGTCTGTCGACATCCGTTGGAACAGGAGGCACCGTGATCCTTGCAATCCACCAGGTCACACCCAGGTCCTTCATCAGAACCGCTGGGACAATCGCGTTTACCATCGCAGACTTGAGTTATATTGATGCAGCGATCGGTGACCCTGGGACACTGCCACTGGCCTGGAGGACATTTGAAAGAAGCTTTGGTGCACGCATGGCGGAAGTCTTCATCCGAACCGTCGCCGCAGTCATCTTGGCCGTTGCAGACCATGGTGTTAATGACGCATCGCGAATTGTTGCACCTGAAGTAGTCGGCGCCGCAAGTGACTTGACCGCACGTTGAGGGTTCGTCGCTGCCATCTTCGCAGTCGGGAGTCCCGTCGCAGTACCAGCTGCGGGGAATGCACACACCAGACCTGTGAACAATAAAAACATAAAAATCAAGGCCACAATAACAAGTAAAATTCAACAACAGCAATGATGATAATCATGCTATTAATAATAGATGCAAAACCATAAAGAATATTGGCCGTATAAAAAATTTTCCAGTAAGTTAAGTTCACATAATGAACTGCTACAACCAGAAAAATTAATGTCAATAATAATAGTAAGGATAATAATAGCAATAACAATGATACATTAGATAAATGTGTTTATATATCAATGTGAGATATATTATACATTATTTAGTATTTGCAAGTTCACATAATGCAATACCTAGCATTACAATATCACTTGACTTCGCAAAATCTTCATATGATAATAATATATGAACGTAAAGACGGCGTTAATAACAAACCTGACACAATGGAACTGCTTCTCTTCATTACACTGATCCGGAGCGATGGACGGACATCCAGCTTCATCGCTCGCATCATCACAATCGGGTATACCGTCGCACTTGTACGACTCGTGAACACACTGCTTCCCGCTGGCGCATTTAAACTGCTGGGCTGAGCACGATATCGGAGGACATCCTTCTTCGTCCTTGTTGTCAAAGCAGTCATTATCGCCGTCGCAGACCCAGGATTGCGGGATACAGTGTCCGGAACGCGGGCAAGTGAACTGGAAGTAGGCGCAGGTTCTCTCAGCACAGAAATCTCCTTCGTCGGAACCATCGCCGCAGTCATTTTCAGAGTCGCACTTCCACGACGAGGGAATGCAGCGACCGTTCTCGCAGGCAAACTGGTTAGCATCGCAGGTGACATTGACGCAATCCTTCTCATCGGAGCTGTCGCCGCAGTCATTATCCGAATCGCAGCGGAACGAGGCCGGAATACAGCGACCGGAGGTACACTGGAAGTCGTCACCAGAACACGTTGGCTTGGTACAGTTCTGCAGTTCATCGGAATTGTCGAGACAATCGTCATCACCATCGCAGACCCACGTTTTGGGGATACAGCGCTGATTGGCGCAGGTAAAATCCCAGGAATTAGGACAGGCCTGCACCGGCGGTTCCGCTCCAGGATCCAGGATGCATTTCTTTCCATCCGCCGCTAGCTTCTCTCCGTAGGGACATCCGCACTGGGCAACCAGAGATCCGCTGGGTGAAGGAATGGGAAAGCAAAGTTTATCGCATTTGCCGTTATCCTCGGCGCAGGGATGTCCAACGGCGATCTTCTGAGCAGCGTGAGCAAAAACCTTGATACCATAGAGCCTGTTGTTCTCCTGAACCTGGATAACGACCTTTTCGCCCTCTGAGGTGGTCTTGTTCATTCGCACAATTCCATCCAGTCGCCAGTCGGTGACGTAGATCAGGTCCTTGTAAACGACGAGCCCGAAGGGGTGGCGGATGATACGTGAACTGATGGTTTTGACGTCCGTTCCGTCGAGGGTCGAGTGCTGGATATGGTCCAGAAGGGCATCGCACCAGTACAGTCGGTCCCCATCGAAATCGACGGCTAATCCGTTGGGCCAGCCAAGCAGCAGGTTCTTGAAGACAAAGAGGTTTGACCCGTCCAAGTTCGCTCGGCTGATATTGGCAGGGCGATCCCATTCAGAGAAGAAGATGTAACCGCGGTTTGGGTGAACCACAATGGCTCGAGGTCGTTTCAAGTTGCGTAAAAGAGTTCTGCGGATGGTCGAATTCCTCGTGTTGAGTACGTTCAGCGTTCCTTTGCGACTGTCGATGTAGTAGAGGTTCTTGGAGGCCCAGTCCAATGCCAATCCTTCGACCCCTTCGTTCTGCGAGGCCAGAATGATCTCCTTTCCGGTTCCATCTCGCTTGACGCGGTAAATGACGTCAAGGATGACATCGCTGTAGTAGATATAATCGTCGCGTGAATCGTAATCGAGACCGACGAAGCGAGCCGTCCTGGAAACGATAGGCAGCATGGCATCATCGAAACCCTCGGAAACGGGTAAAATAACGCGGCCCTTGATGAATTTCTGCTGCGAGTACATGAGGAATTCGTCGACGGGAAGACACGACTGTCTATCAGCTGCCAGTTTGGAACCAATGTTACAGGCGCACCGGAAGCCAAGACCGGTTCCATCAGAGTTTCTCGAGACAATGCACAGATGCTGACAGCCTCCATTATTGGGCGCGCAGGGATTGGCGATCTGCGGCTGAAGAAGCGGATGAACGGCGCGGATAGCCTTCGGTTCCCGGGTAACATTCCGCATGCGATGGATCGCCTGGATAGAAGACTCGCCGGTAAACTTGTCGATAGACAGCACGCCTTGTTTAGTGCTGTCCGTCCAGTACAGAGATCGCTCAAAGACGGTCAGTCGAGACGCTGCTGGAACATTCGACGCTCCTCGGACAACGAGGAAGCGATTCTGACCCTGGTAGTCTACCGTCTCGATGTAGTCGAGTAGAGCGTCACACCAGAAAACTCTCTTCGTGATGATGTCGACAGCCAGGCCGGAAGCTTTGTAAATGGCGTCCGTAACGAGATCCTTCATCCGCATTCCATCCATGGTGGCACGGAAGATCCTGCTGTTCTCCGAGACGAACATGAGCCCTTCAGATGGATCCAGCGCGATATCGGTCGGCTCGGACATGTTATTGGCGATGACGATAGCGTGCCATCTTCCATCCAGCTCGAATACGTCGATCTTCTGACCCAAAGCATCTGCCACGTAAAGTTTATCGCCGATCCAGTCTACAGCAAGTGCCACTGGGGACCAGGCCGTCGGTAAAGTGATGTCGAAACTGGATGACCTTGAGGATCTCTTGTCCTTGGTCGTGTCCAGAGGCATGGAGAAGATCTTCCTGCTGTCACCGTCCGACCACAGCAGCAATCCTCGGCGTAAATGGTAGTCGAGACCAGCAGCATTCGACGCGTTAGCCAAAACCTGTTATTAAAAGAAAAATACAATTTAATTAACCAAATAATTTTATAAATTTATTTCTAAAAATTTATAAAAAGGACTTACGCAATCACATATATTCTTACAACATGTTAATTACAAAATAATTAACAATGAACACAAAGTAATAAATTTAAAACCAAGTAGTAAAATTAGATATTAGGATAAATTAACAAATAACATACAATCACAAATATTAACATTCCAGTAACAATAAGACTACACGGGCATTTCTAGTTCATTAAGAGACCGACAGAAATTCCACGACACGAAATGGCTCCGGGGGGAAGGGGGGGGGGGCAAAAACTAGCCAAGGAAGTCGATCATCTATAAACCGCACAATAGCCGTAATTACCTCGTATCTCTCGCCCTTGGCGTCCATTTTGGCAATGCGTTGATAATGGGCAAAGTACAGTCTCATCTGACTGGAATTGTCGGCGACGCACTTGGTGTTTTCGACCAGCCGGAAACCCGGCTGACAGGAACACGTGAAACTTCCCTCCTTGTTGACGCACAGCTGGTCGCACGAGCCCCAGTCCTTGCATTCATCGCGATCTGCAAGAAATCAATCATTGTTATTATTAGTGTTATTTAAACAAAAATACATCATTACGTGGTTAGCCACCGGCATTTAAAGTTATTCAGAGGACGAATGAACAAAGAAAAGGAAACGTTATATCCATAAACGTCAACAAATAAAAACAGAATAGAAAGCGGAAGGAAGAGTATTGACTTTGGAATAAATAAAACAGAATTGTTATCTCAAAAAATGAAATATATTATACATTGATTAATTTCAGCACAAAACAAACCTATGCAAGTCCTGTTGTCCGTTTTCAGGGTCTGACCATCCGGACACACGCAGATTCCACCGTCCGGAGAAGGCCGGCAAAAGTGTGTGCAGCCCAGCTTGGGGCACATCTTGTTAGCTGCAAATTGCATCGATTATTATAATTTCTATTATGAATTATTAATTGTTATGTAATTAATTAACCTAATTTAATTTGACATTTATAAGAATATATCATTTTTAGGAAAAAAAACTAATTAAGTTTTGAAAATCTTACAGCAAGCGATTTGTTCATCGGCTCCATCGGCGCAGTCTTTGTTGTTATCGCAGAGTTTGCTCCGTTCGATGCATTTCGGTCCGCCGGAAACGGATCCCCGCGGACACAGAAACTTGTTGTCCGGACATCCGTGCAGAGTGCAGTTCTTCTCGTCGGAATTGTCGTCGCAATCAGAGTATCCATCGCAATGGCGCCGAGCCGGAATGCACAATCCGTTGTCGCACCGGAATTGGCCGCTGTGACAAGCCGGAAAATCTAATTTTTTGGACAAAAGAAAATTGATACATAATCGTGAATATTTATTCCTAATTTAATACTTTTAAAATTTAATTTTTAATATATTTTCAATATTTTTTTTGCCCATGAAAAGACAGTAACTTACTGCAATCCTCTTCGTCGGATCCATCGACGCAATCGTTGACGTGATCGCATTTCTTCGACGTTTCGATACAGCCTTCCTGGTTGGCGCAGCGGAACTGATCTAATCTGTATTTTTCAATATGTCAAATGAATTTGATTGTTCCATTTCCGACGATTAGCTAAGAGATGAAATAATACAATTTACAGTTGAATTTACCTGCACGATTTTTTATTGGTTCCAGTCCAGCAGTCCAATTCATCGGCGTTGTCACGACAATCGAAAAAACCGTCGCATTTCTTTGACGCCGGAATACACAATCCGCTGGAACATTTGAAATCCTCCGCACTGCAACTCCGGTAGGCTACAAAATTAAATTTTCAAAAATTAAAACACAAATTAATATTTTAGACTTGAATTCAATTTCAATTAATTTCTAAATTAAAAAAATTGCCAGCATAAAAGCATTTCGACACGCGCTTTTTTAATATTTTTTTAAAGACACATTTCGGGTCACCGGCGGGGGAAAAACCAAGAATTTATAGATTCTGTGAAATTTCCGCAGCGGTGAAATGAACGACGTCCGGAGAAAACGTGTCTGTGAATATAATTTTCAATAAAAATGGATTTTGGACATTAATAATAAAAAAGGATTTATTCGACGTTAATTGTGATTTTTTTAAAAAACCATTTACCGCAATCATGTTCGTCTGTGCCGTCGATACAGTCGACTATCTTATCACATCGTTGGTAGGACGGAAGGCAATATGTCCGGTTCCATTCGAAACGTCCGCAGGTGAAAGATCCGGCCGGACAGTCCGGTGGAGCAAGAACTGGAAAAAAAAAATTAAAAATTTTCAAGTGAAGTCGTATTATAATATTTTAATAATAATTAACTTAAAATTCAGCGTTTTAATAAATTACACTATAATTAACACATAATGCCAGTAAGATAAACACGAAAACCAAATATTAAACTTCTGCACACGAAATACAACTATACAAAAATATTACATACAATTAAGTTTTAAAGAATTCACGTAGCAGTATATTCATGTAAAATAGTCAGTCAGTCATATCAATATGAAAACAGCACTATCAATCCAATTTCAAGGGGAAAAAGTCTAAATGAAGGACGATATCGACTCTATATTATACAGAAAAGGAATCCAACAACAATCACGACTAAATCTGACAAACAAACGAGAAAAAAAGCCCACCGAAAAAAGGCAAATCCCGCAAGCAACATTACGGTACTTTGCCCTCTGCAAAAACACTATTACCCTGCGCGAAAAAAAGCCAAATTTAAAACGTGTTTTCAAACCATCCTCTTGGGTGGAAAAAAGAAAGAAGACAGGAGACAAACTTTTCATTCATTCTATTCACCAATCTTTGCTAAAAATTCCAATCCATTCTTATGAAACAACAAGCAAACGAACGGCATATTCAGATGTGATAAAACAGTTTCTTCTCTGTTCAGTGCTGCGAAGTTGGGAAATGATCTCGGGCTTTTTCGGAGGTGAATGACCAACGAACAAGGCAACGAGTTTTACCTGCACAGGGCCCCCCTGCGGGCTTTTAGTTTACCAGAGTAGCAGAGCGCCTCGAGCTATCCCACTATCACAAAACTTGCCACTTAGTTTCCCTCTTCTTCATCATTACATTGATCGACTTTATACGCCATAAAAAAAAATTACTGTAGGACTTTGTTCAATGTAATGGGAAGGTATTGAATTCCGTAGGAGCAGGACGGTTGCCATAGAAACGCAGCTCGCTGGAGAAACGTCAACATAACACGGCGATTCGTTTCCAAGGCGTGCGTCACACACATATTCAAGTCATGACTCAAAACTGATCGTTTTAACGGGGAGGATTTAGATTCTTGCTGATTCTGGTTGTCTTTTCCCCCTCATGTGAGTTTTGTGCATTTGTGAGACGAGCTGGTCGTATCCGGTGCAAAGTCGACAACGACAAGAGCTTAGAAATCAAGGTTGAACGAACTGTTTTTCCCTTTTCGAGTCGGTTTTCGGTTTGGCTGTATTAAGATTTCTTGGATGACTTGGTATTCTGTAACGATACTGTTTTCCCCAGAGCCAGAAACGTCACGTGACCTCTCCGTGACTTTGGTTGCGACGAGGAAATCGCACCACACGTTTCGGGTTTGTAATTTCAAATAACAAAAGGAGAAGTTGGAAAATTTCAAGGTTAAAAGGCCACGATGATGGATTTTTCCAGTAATATATTTTCTCTAAGGGGAGGAGAAACACTGGTATTGGTTTGTTTAGGATCAAGTCCCTGAATATTCACATAGGCCATACAGGTAAGGTTTTCCGTCCACAGGGATAGAGAGAGAGAGAGAGACGGAAAAAATGGCCGTGTCCTTGCCCTTGCCCTTCGTCAAGAACAGGAGGAGGCAGCATGAAAAGCCGGCCCTCTTGAAAACCACCCGCTTGAACCACCTTCTTTTTCGACGTGGCGTTTAACACTCCACCCAGTTTTCAGGTTCCTCCACATCTCCTGCCAGAGCAGCACATATCGTCCTCACCCAACACAACCCTCACCACGGTAAACCAAATGGGGAATCTTGCAAACTTGAAACTGGAATCTAGCTCTCGATAAGCAGGTTTACACACACACACAGTAGTCTGATAATCTAGGGTGCAAATATGAGCCAAACTTGGGGGAGAGAAAACACAAACAAGAAAAGTTACCTGCTCTGTCGATGGCAGCGACATGGCCTGCAAAAGCAATGGCGAGTATCACAACAAAGTTGGGGGTTCTCAGCACAGAACACATTTTGGCGACCACCGAGATTGCTTCATGTTTTGTCCGCGTACGATGCATCGAGGCGGCGGGCGTGCGCACTCGACAACGGCTTCCTGACAACTGAACTGAACCCCAACACCGGCGCGGCGCCCACCTATACGAGTACACAAACTCGAGTCATCATTTCGATTCCCATCTCGTGCGCGCAAATCTGATTACTTTTAACTTTTACGTTATTGAAGTTTGCCCCTTTCAAACTTTCAACCCTAAACGTATAATGCAATATGTTTAAGGTGTTATGATTTACCTGTGGTTAAAGATTACCTGTGTTACTCAAGGAATCAGCTGAACTCGGATGAGTACAGTAATCGGATTCTCCCGGAACGGTTACTTTTGAATTCGGATCCGAACACCTTGCACCGGGTATATGGCGCTCGCGGTGCAACGCACCTTTCGCATCAATTAAGACTGAACCACTGAATGTTGATTTCCAGATTCAAGAATCCCTAGCAACGTTAGCCCTGTGCAGACTAGCAATTACGGTTGTTTTAACCTTGATTTTGGGTTGAGGCGAGATTGCTTGTTTGAATCCGCATGTGCGTCTATAAACGAGGCGGCAACTGGCACAGGTAGGTACGGAACTGTTGGCTTTTCAATGAGAACTGCCCTCCTGTGTGTTGTATTGTGGCGTTTTGTTGGCCATGTTCTGCCTTGCTGAAAACCACTGTGTCATATACAAATACACCCTTTCCTGGAATTTTTTCCCCTGCCTAGTAAAAGTGTGTTCCTGAAACTTGGTGAAACGAAATGTTGTCTCTTGTTTGATTCAAAAACTCGAGGTTTCGACTGAATCATTGAAAAAAAAGCTTAAAAATGCTTCAGCCGTGCGTGTTTTTCTTCCGATTGTTACGTAAGCGCGAGTCTACCTGTTTATCGACATACGAAATTGGTTTATTGACTCATAGTTTGTACACACACAAGACTGCCATTTTCAGTGGCATATTTCCTTAAACGTCGGTCTTGTTATTCAGTAACATAGAAAGTTCAGTAAACATGCAAAGGTAATTCCAAATCCCAGGCAATTTCAACGCGCGTAGCTTGAAAACACCTTACGACTTCACGCATGCATGCTGACGTTTATCAGTTACCAAG
This sequence comes from Leptestheria dahalacensis, assembly GCA_022114935.1. Taxonomy (NCBI): domain Eukaryota; kingdom Metazoa; phylum Arthropoda; class Branchiopoda; order Diplostraca; family Leptestheriidae; genus Leptestheria; species Leptestheria dahalacensis. The sequence continues at coordinate 71,927 of JAIQCU010000122.1, forward strand.
AGGGAGATTAAAACGGTCTACATTTAACGGCTTAGCTCCTCAATCGTCTATAAACGTTAAGCGGATTTGTAATTTCCAGAAAGCGCAAGAAAATCTCGGAATGGGAAATAGGGTCAGGAATGTCAATTAGCTGCGCAAAAATGCTTTCGCAATTGGGGGAATTCTGTAGCTCCGCCAGCGACATCTAGCGGACGGATTTGGAACTATTTCGTCCAGCGGGCTACCAGATGGCGTCTTAACGGTTTTCACCTGCGGAAAAAAGTTCTCCCGCCCTAAGCCTGGGATATCGTTCTCTCGTACTTTATTGCTTTAAAAGAGAGGGACGCTTGAGCCATTTAGCTTTCGTGACGCGAGCTTCGTGGGTTGGGTGNTGGTCGGGCCTGTTTTCGGCCGGGCCTGTGGCAGCTCGCCACACCCGCCCATTGGGAGTTTCGGCCCTGATCAGATCTACATATAGCAAAGATGTGGAAACGATTGGAATTATGACGCATGATGTGTTTTTGTATTCCCCGATTAGCAATTAGTGTATTGCAAGGGAGAAGACTGTTTGGTAAAGCCAAGGTAAGGACGCAGCATAGCAATGCGGTCATTGGCCTGTTTTGTTGTTGTTCTCTACACTCGTATAGATACAAACCCCTGTGTTCTTTTCCAAAGTGCGTAGTTTGCGTTACTTTGTGTGAGAGGAATTCAGTCGAGCTCAGTTATGCGTTTTTTCTTTGTTTACAAACTGAAGTGTTAGATATCTTAGATAAGCCTGTTTGAAAACTGGTTAATAACGGTGCAATCACGTTAGTTTCTTGATTCAGACATTATTATGCGTAAAACTACGAAGTATTGCAGGTGAAACATCTAGGTGATTTTCAACATGAAACGTAATAAAACTGCTAGGAAGGCGATATAGAACTGATAAGAATGAACCTTCGTTTTACGATTCCCAAGTCTGCAGTGCAGGGTGGTCGTAAAAGCGAAACCGGCTTAGCTTTACACTTTGGCTAAACAAGTTGGTAAACATGTAATGCTAATCTAGATGACATGATAAGCCAGGTATGTTTCATTCTTGTTTTCCTGTGTGTAGTATAAGGTTCCGTTCAGTCGACATGGGTTGCGGAAACGGATCTGGCAATGTGATCTGGTCGCTCATCTGGTTGCTGGTGTTGATCTTCCTCGGTTTCTGGTTGGCCGGCTTGTGCGCCTTCCTCTACATCATCATTTCGCCATTCAGCGTTTGCATCTCTGGACTCGGTGTAATTACTTGTTTTTCCACCTTGAAGTGTTCGTTCTACTTGTCAACGTTTATCGTTTCAGCCCTTCATGGAAATGCTGTTGAAAGGAATCAGCTTTCCCCGCATCTGTACCGAGGCCATGATTGGAGGCAAAACGTTCGGCGAAGTTGCGAAATGATTCAAGACGTCGGGGAATCGATGCAACAGGAAAGCCGTTCATATGTACCAAACTGGTTTTTCACCCACATAGTAACTTTCTCCTCAGTGTTTATTGGGAAGTCCTGCTTCAAAATATACGTTTCTACATCAAGTGCAGTGGTACACACGGAGTACAATACATCAACAAAAAGCACCAAGACTCTTTTCCATATAGTTCTTCAAACAACTAAGTAGAGCTACTATAGACTGAAGACAAAGTAAACAGTAGCAAAGAGTTTCAGATATAAAGATATGGCACACGCTTATTTGCTATTCAGGATAAAGTAATTGCTTCATCATCGAGTTAGAAAAGAATGGGTTTAGAATATTTGAAGGGTTTCAAAGTGGCGAAACCGGTGGATTTGTAGAGGACATCCCCTAGCGATCCCCTGTACATTTTGGGGTGATCCCTGCTCTTGTCCAGTTTACGGAAGGGATTCCAGGTGAACCTCTTGCGTTTCTCCTCTTGCGTTTTCGACGGATTGAAGAAATCGGCGGCTAAACTCATTCTGGCCGACTGGTTGCTCCTGCGTCCGTTGCGGGACTCGGTACGGTACTTGACGTCCACCTTCGAAGGGTTCGAGTGTCGGCTGCTGCTGACCAGGCTGGACAGGTTACTGGCTGCTGAAGAGACGCCCGAACTGGAGCTGGTCGTCGACATCGGCGACGTGGAGAAATTCTTGCTTGGTGAAGGCAACGCGTTAGCTAGCTTCCTATTGGCTGGCTGCGAATTCAAATGAACCTATGAGAATTACTGACCAGCACTCCAGCGCTTACTATATTTTCAGTCTGTCTATCTGTTTATCTGTCTATCTATCTATCTATCTATCTGTCTGTCTGTCTATCTATCTATCTATGTGTCTATCAATCTACCTTACTATCTACCTACTAAGTATAAAACTTCACAACGGCAATACCTTAGGTTGCGCAGGTTTCTCGGCAGGTGTCGCTAGTTTCAGATTCAGATTATCCTTAGCCGCGCGGATCAGGTTAACCACTTGTTCGTGAGTGGCCCATTTGACGTCACGCTCACCAATGCCGACAATGACGTCACCCTCGCGGACACCCGCCAACTGTGGGAAAAAACACGCAAACCGACAAAAAAGTGTCCAATTAGAAACTGGTTCAATTGACGTCAATTGAATTGGTTGATGATTTGGGTTTCTTTTTTAAAAATTACGTCAGCAATGGAAGCTCCGTCGACGCCGGCAATTAGCACCGGACCGTCACCCCGGACGGAGAAACCAAATCCTTGGTCGGGTAGTTTGCGGAGGTGCGCCTGCCTTAGTGAGATCCATTTCTGCTTGGCGGAAAACAAGCAGAGTGGACCGAGTTTGCGGAATATGTCCTCAATGGAATGCTGGCGGAAGTTGGGCTGTCCGAAGGACAACTGGAATTTGGTCGACCCTGTCCAACATATTCACATTAAGTTATAATTTCAAATGACCGCATTCAGATTAAAACGGAATTGAAATTAAAATTAAATTAAAATCTGTTATAACCAGAAATGTCTATCTGTCTGTCTATCCCTCTGCCTATGCACCTACCAAACTGTTTGTCTATCTATCTATCTATCCTATCTATCTATCTATCTATCTATCTATCTATCTATCTCTCTATCTATCAATCCATCTATCGATCTATCTATCTATCTATCTATCTAACTATCTACATATCTATCTATCTATATTTCTATCCATCTATCTATCTATCTATCTATCTATCTAGCTAACTATCTATATATCTATCTATCTATATTTCTATCCATCTCTCTGTCTATTGATCTATCTATCAATCCATCTATCTATCTATCTATCTATCTACGTACCAACCTACCTACCTACCTACCTATCTATCTATCAAAAGAAATTCAAAAAAATTTGGCCTACCGCTAATCTGAGGCGAGTCGAGTATTTCATCAAAGTCGTCCGTTCCCTTCTTCAGTCTGTCGAAACGATCCTCAGCGTCGTCTCTAGCCTTCTCCAGCAGCGATTGCAACGGACTGCGTTTTCTCAACTCGCGACACATCCGCTGGATCCTCAGACTCTCCTCGTAACCGGAAACAGCTTCTTGCAAATGGGCCTTGGCTACTCAATTGACACACGACCATCGATTACATTTAATTTCTCATTAAATCCTTCACTAAATTCTTATGACCAAATTCACACAATGTAGAAATCAAACCGACGGATAAATAAATTTACCGAGTTGAAGGCGCTCCTTATCGTCTTTGGGTATCTTGACCGTAATCGATCTCTTCTTCGAATCGACGTGTTTCGCGTAGAGGCATTCGATGATCTCTTTGGACTTGTTGCTGAGCGATCCGTTCTGCGACTGGAAACCCCTTCCGGCGTAGTCGTGAGCCACTGCTTTGTAGTATTCGCTTTTCACCTGGACAAAGGCGATCCAGGAGGCTGGAACGTACGTCTTGACCAGTTCTTCGTTGAAAGAACTACAGACTTTAGCGTAGCTGTCCGAAAGCTACTTGAAAAAACAGTATTACCTTATTAGTTAATGTCATTAATGGTCAGTTTAAAGTTTAATTATGATTATCACTGCTGATGATTTTTAACAGAAATGCGAGAATGAGTGATCGTACCTCAGCAGCTTCTTGAGCGCGTTCCAGGAAACTGTCCAGGGAAACTGATTGGTTTTCCTTCTCGTCTTCTTTGGTTCCATTGGTGAGCTGCAGTTTCTCGAAAAGACATTCTCTCGCTTGGGCCTGAGTATATTTCACACATGTCTCAAATAAATATCACAATTAAAGATAAGGTATTTACCATCATGAGAAGTATCATGGCATCGAGGACTTGAGGCGCCAGGTCCATGGACGGCGCATTGGTGAAGTTGTCGCCGATGTAGCGAAAGACGGAAGCCGCGCGCAGGAAGTTGTCGACGGCAGCGTCGAGACCCCGGGCGCTGCGGCGCTGCTGCCGGGCCCCGACTTGGGTGTACAGCGCCCCCAGATTGAACAGAACGCAGGCCTTTTCGAAGGCTACCGTCCTCTGGCAACTGGGAATTCCAGTTAGCGAATCATACCTGCAAATAACAATAATGGAAATAACTATTTCTGATGACTATTATTAATTAGAATACTATAACAATTGCACTGTGGTTAATACAGTTTGGAAAATGACATAACTGTATGATTAAAGTCAGACCGTAAATTTCATTACCTTAAGGCTATCAAGATAATTTCATCTGATGTGGGTTAGTGGATAGTTATATGGATAAATAGACAGGTAGGTAGATAGATAGATGGATAGATAGTTGAATAGATAGATACATAGATGGATAGACAGATAGATTGATAGACAGACATATAGATAGATAGATAGATAAATAGATAGATAGATAGATTGACAGGCAGACAGATAGATAGATAGATAGATAGATAGATAAGATAGATAAGATAGATAAGATAGATAAGATAGATAAGATAGATAAGATAGTTAGATAAACAGATATATAAGATAGATAGATAGACAGACAGATAAGATAGATAGATAGACAAATAGATAGACAGATAGACAGATGGATAGATAGACAGACAGATAGAGAGACGGAAGCTAACAGCCACAGTAAAGGTGAATGTACCATTCGTAATAGATGCCCAGGTTCTGCTCGTGCGAGTAGAACCTCTTCTCTAGGTAGTACAGCTGATTGTAGTACTCGTAGAGCAGCGAAATGCCGGCAGAGTCGCGAGATGGCGTTCGCATCGCCTGGCGGATGTCGTTCAACTCGGCCACGGATTCGTCGAAATCGCGCGGGTTTTCTTGATAATGGTCAGCTATGAAATCCTTTAAAAAAAGAATGAGGGAATTCTTCTTTAATTTGGAAAGATAGTTAGACACGTTGATGGATGGATTGACAGATGGTTAGTTGAGAAAAAATCAAATGTAGATGCCTAGGTTTATGGATAGATTATTCAAATCAAATAGATATTACCGACGGACAAGTAGACAGAAAAGTAGATAAATGGATAGATAGATAAAGAGACAGGTAGACGGATACATAGGGAAATATGCAGGCAGATAGACAGTAAGATAGAGAGGTAGGCTGGTATATGGTAGATAGACAGGTAATCAGATAAATAGATAGATAGACAGATAGATAGTTAGACAGATAGATAGACAGAAAGAGAGATAGACAGGCAAGTAGATAGATCGATAAAGAGATAGATAGACGAATAAATAGTTAGTTGGATAGACAGACGAACAGAGAGACAGGTGAATATGATTGGCTATTAGAGATAGATAGATAAAGATAGATAGATAGATAGACAGATAGATATAGATAGATATAGATAGATAGATAGATAGATGGACACACAGACAGACAGACAGGCAGATAGATAGATAGATAGATAGGTAGGTAGGTAGATAGATAGATAGATAGATAGATAGACAGATAGTTAGATAGATAGGATGAGTAGCATGTTAGCTTTGAAAAACAGACAGATTTGTCACAAATTACAGTAACACACGTAAAATGCACCTCGTGATGATTAACAGGTACATATGCTTATTCATCTTAAATTCAGCACCAAAATTACACTTACCGGAAGGACTTCATCAAAACTGATTTCTTTGGTTTCCTTGAGTCCCAGTGGAATCATGGGAATGAGCGATTCGCCATTCTCTACCGGCTGGTAGATTTCGACGGAACTATTCAAATCAGCCAGTTGTTCCTTGAGCAATTGCAGGTTCGAGTTGACGAAACTCAGTTCCAGGGAGATTGTCTCGCGAAGCTTCTTATTCGTCGTGGCCCTTTAGATTAATCCAATTAACACCAAGAGTTAATCAACTATTTATCATTCCAAATGATCTCAGACGTCAAGTAAAAATGCGATTCGAAACCTTAAGGGCGAGAATCGCATGGCCGTGCAAAGGAATTACGACCTTATAGTTGAATTAATTGTTAAAGCTGATATTAGCATAGCTTAGCCACGCGATTTTAAACCTTAAAGTTTCTGGAAGGGTTTACTCTTGCGTGGACCTTATCTGATGTTAATGTCCTTTTTATTTCTATTTTTCCCGCTCCTTTTTTTGGACGTTTTTACCCGCGTGGGAATTGTAGTTCCGAGATTGCGGTTTTCTACCAGATATAAATACATTTGTACAAATACACGTTCCCACACGTTGACACAGCTCGTTGTTGTGTAATTATGCGGTTGGCTGAAGCAAATAAATGTGTTCGTAAGTAAATATCTCCACAAATTACAAAGAAGGGAAATGATTACAATCGGAAACGGATTCGGATATTGGGTAAATTCAAGTGGTAAATGTTGACTCACTTTAATAGGTTCTCAGCTCCGGTCCTGAGTCGGAGTTCCTTGTTGATTTCCTGATTGAGTTTGGCTCGTTTCGATTGCAATTTGGAACGACATGTGGCACCGCGGGGGTCGCATCCCTAAATGGTCAATTAAAACGTACTGAATGAGCCACTTACTACTTATTACCTTAACCACTAATGAGACAACGTTAACCAATAAGTTGAATCTCAACCGATATTACTATAAATATTGATTATATCGATATTGTACTATTGAATTCATAAGATTTAAAATAATTGGAATTTAGTTAATTACCCTTCTGACACTCCTATTTTGAGCTTTAAGAATCGCAATATGCGCCATTTTCTTGAATTTTATTTGCTCACTTCCGTTTTTTGAAATTCGCTTTTGAAGGATAGATTCGGTCGTTAATTAATCCATATTTGATTGGCCCAACAAACAAAAAAACGGCGGTAAAACTCAACCAGAAGGTCGTGTTGGTTGAAAGTATCAATTTATTTTTTCTGTCGAGTTTAAACTGGTCGGGTTTTGGACGGTTGTTTACCGTGCAACGACCGGTGACACACTGACGCAGGTGAAAAATGACCAGCGCCACTTTCCTCTCGTTTCACCCAACGACCTCTAAACCCCGCCCCCTTTTTCTTCTTGACACGCCCACTTTCTCCGCTCCGGGACTGTTTCACTGGGCGAGGTAAAGAATCGTGAATCTTTGTAAGAGAATCACGGATGATTCTGCAAATCATTCTCACCAATGACCTTGAAATACAGGCGATATGGAGAATCCGTGAATCTCTATCGAGAATCTTCGAGATTCAAGAGATTTGTAGGTTCTCTGCGTATCAAGTTAGAGATTCTTGAACGCTGTATAAAGTGAAAGGTGGTGCAAAGAATCTTACAAAGATTCATATCTCGTATCTTCTATAAAGAATCTTTATAAGAATCTTTAGCTGATTTGAGAATCTTGGCTTTTCCATCACGTGAGAAGGTATCACTCCCATTACATGCATAGTTAACTTTAAGTACATGATAAAGCTTAAGTGTTATTGAAATCAACGAATTTTACCGTGATTCGCATTATCGCAGCTTCTGTGAGAATCTTAAGATTCCTTAGCTATAGTTCAGAAGCTTGGCATTTTTCACCTAGTCAATTAATTATCAAACACAACAAACCAAAGCACAGGCACAAAGATGCCGTGGATAGTAAATGCCTGGAGAATGACTAGACAATGACTGGTCAATGCCTGGACAATGCCTGGACAATGCCTCGTCAAGGAAACTTATAGATTATGCCTGGACAATGTCTGGTCAATGCCTGGACAATGCCTGGACAATGTCTGGACAATGCCTGGACAATGTCTGGACAATGCACTTGGCTGTTCAACCGGCTCTTCTTCTCTTGTTCCATAGTCTGGTTGCTTATTGAGGTAAAGGAACTGCTGAAACTGCTGATATTCACCCAAATCCAGCAGGCAGACGGTTATCAGTAGGTCGTTCAGCAGGTCCTCGACCTGTTCGTTTCTGCATCGGATTCGTTCAAGTGAATTCACGCTGGGTTTAGAACAAGTGTGTAACCATAAGGGTCGCAGCGATTTCCCACGGCGCATGCGTGTTGGTAGAACCTTTACGCATAGTCACGTGGGTTCGCGTGAGTCCCTAACCATGGGAGTAGTTTCTCTACCTTCTTTTGTATTTACATTTGCACACATGTGAAAGAAGGTGTGGTCTTCCACATACTTTGTAGCCGGTCTACGGGCTATTCGCTTCGACAAACACGACTTTTAACAAATGAGTCTTGCATTGCAATGTCGACTAACCATTTCATTAACTTTGATGTCAACTTAATCATCATCGATCTCTTCTAAACCCGTTCGTAATCCAATGGAAGAGCTTAAACTAACACGAATTCAGATCAGTCGTCATTAACTTTTTATCATCTTAAACTTAGATGAACCAAATTAACTTTTGGATTATAACCATCGACTGTTTCAACGTTATGTTCCCTCGACGCAGGAAAGAGCACCGAAGCGCATCTTTTCAGCGTTATAACAGAGTTGTAAAGATTGTAACAAAGCTGATACGAATAATTACAGCGACGATCCAGTTAAACTAACGGATCCGCCATTTTTCGGACCAAAAAATCAACTCGGAAAGTTGCACGCCGATTTGTAACGGGCTTTCTTTAAACCGTCTAACCAAATACACAACAACAACAACCGGTATTCTCGGCCGCACTGACAATCTCTACAATCAACATCAATTCAGTTTAATAGGATTCATATTAAAGTCTTCGTATAACTATATCAAGTAATTCTGATTGGAATAGGACATGGAGGATCTTTTCAACTTTAGAATTTTTTTCTGGCGAAACTTACCAGCCGATTTCAATGAAACTTTATCAGTATATAAAGTACTATTAGGTATACTTTCAGTATTTTTTTTGCTGTTTTAACTTAAAAAACCTGGGTGCTATAAGCGATCAACTCTTCCCCCATTGCTCTGGACTAATTATAAAAATATTGACCTACTTGATAATGTACGTGTTAATTCTAATTAATAAATTTTGTTTTTTTTTCTTAAACTAGTGGAATGCTAAATGTCCATAGGCTAAGAAAAAGGTACGAAGAGAAAGCAGCCGTGCAAGAGGCCAATGGTCAAAAGCCGTTTGGGCTTTTTCTTCTGCTGAGGTGAAAGTCTCTCGTCGGGGGGGTCGGCTACCTTAACAGATTTGCATCTTCAGTTCAGTTTAATATCATCTAAAGTTAACCTTATGGTGATCTTAACGTAATATCCAAATCATGGCCAAATTAAAGTTAATTCGATGTTAAGGACGTGAGGTTTGTGCATTGAAAGAAAGACTGGGTTTGGGTGAAAAGGGATTGTTTGTCTTGAGTGACGCGCTGTTCCCGAGGCGCGGTGAAAGTTGAATCGTCTTTCACCCGACATGAGCAGCGCCCTTTTCAACCTGTTCTTCCGACATTATGTCGACGCGTTCATTCATTCTTCCAGTTTTGTGTTTATCGTGTTGTATAATATTACTTAATGTGATTGGTTAGTAAATATACGTTCAAGTTATTGGTTGTTATGGTTGAGGAGAGTGGCAAACAACCACAAGCTGGGCGAACAAACAAACGAGCAATTTAGTGAACAAACAATCAGACGAATCCAGAAACAAGCAAATAAACAATCGAACGGTGAAATGAATCAGACAAACAAACAAGCAAGCAAACAGACGAACAAACAAACGTACAAACGGGGTAACGGGGCTTAAACGAACAACCAAATACACGAACAAGCAAGTTAATAAACAAACAAAACAAGTAAGGAAACTTCAAACAAACAACTTTATCAGACAAACAAACAAACAAATTCAGCAAACAATCAAACGAACAAACAAACAAACGGTAGTCATTAGAGAGCAAACGACTAACAAACAAACAGCTAACATCTATAATGAACAAGCAAACAATCAAACAACCCAACAAACTAAATAACATTTTCAGCAGCACTTAACACGATTTCAAATTAAAGCAAGCAAAATGACCGTTCATTGTTCCCAAACAAACAAAACGACAAACAAACAAAACAACAAACAAACAACCTAACAAACCGATGAATAATTCAGCAATACTTGAAACCATCTGAAATGAAACCAAGCACACATGATTTTCACTGTTCCCAAACAAACAAACACACAAACAAACACACAACCAACCAACCAAACAAACATACCAACAACCAGACCAAAAACCATCCAACCAAACATTTTCAACAACACTTCGAATGTTCTGAAACCAAACCAAGGCAAAAATGACCTTTCACTGTAACCAAACAAACAAACAAAACGAGCAAACAAACAAAAGCGAGAGCCAACCTGCATACGTTGCATCGCGATTCTGCCCCCAAAAAAGCAGAAAAAGGATGGCCCTATTTAATTCAACGCAACAAACCACCACGAAAACTCGTCAGCCATACTGAATCAAAGAAAGGGGAAACGAGAAGGAGGTCACCGTGTCGATGTCCACTACACAGGGAGACATATTCGGTGAAGACGTTGTTGCTATTTTCCCAACTCGATTATCATTCATTTATTAGCTTATTCATTTCATTGATAAAAATAATAACAACACGAGTGGTAATGATTTATTGACCAACTTAAAATCAATTCAAATCATCCTTACAATATAAATATATGAAGCATTAGAATTGGTTTGAAATCTTGAGGTTGACTTTTTGGTAATTGTTTCTACCGGTTGACAACAATCATGACGATACTGAATCATTTGTTAGAATTCCGGTTGAGTCAACACATATCGTTTGAGAAAGATTTCAGTTAAACTGAATTTAAATTTCATTGATGATTTTCAGGCGATCAATTCTGTGAATATTTTGAATTCATTTTCAATCGGTTACGTTCGTTATTTGATTGTTAACTTTGAAGTGAACTTTGAAACATTCTGACGAATTAACTTAATGTCGATTTGATTCATGTTAACTGGTAATCATTCGAAATCATACCGAACTATACTTTACATTAGTTTTATCGCGTAGGTAGATAGCAAGGTAGCTAGATAGATAACTAGACGGATACGATAGACAAATAGCTACATTGATAGATAGATATATTAACAGATAGATAGAAGAATGGACAAGACAGATAGATAGTTAGACAGACATGCAGGTAGACAGAAACGTAGGTAGATAGGGTAATTTATAATTAGATAGATAGATAGATATATAGATATAAATAGATACACAATAGATAGACAGATAGATAGACAGATAGATAGACAGATAGATATATAGATAGATAGGTAGATAGACAGACAGATACACAGACAGATAGAGAGCTGACACAATAGATAGATAGATAGGTAGATAGATAGATAGATACACAGACAGATAGATAGACACACAGCCAGATAAAGAGATGACACAATAGATAGATAGATAGACAGATAGATGTAGAGACAGATAGATACATAAACATATATATAGAGATGACACAGTAGATAGATAGATAGATTAGATAGACAGGTATATAGATAGCTAGATGTAGAGACAGATAGATACATAAATATATAAAGAGATGACACACAATAGATAGATAGATAGACAGAAAGATAGACGAGACAGATAGCTCGAAAGATAGCTCGAAAGATAGCTAGATAGGTAGACAGACAAATCGATAGAGAAACTCTTGAAAAAACTATCATTTCTCATTCTTTCTAATTCAATAAAGAAAACCTACAACTATTTCGAGAATCTCATCCAAGTTTCTCAGATTCCACGGGGTAAAAGTGAAGACCGAAGTGAGGAGAAAGTGAGATTGCGATTTCTCTCCAAAGAATTCCCTCTTCCAACCTGTCCTAGTTGAAAACCATCCAAGAAGCTTCGCTTTTACTGAACAGCACTGCCAACAGCTCGTGTATACCACGCAGGGTCAAAGGTCAAATCCGATACATTACCTCAAAATTTGTGTAATTACCGTTTCTATTTTGAGGTTTCCTCCATTTCACTAACAAACAACACCCCCAAAGACCTTAAATTAGACAAATATGATCAGAGTAAACATTAATCGTAATTAAACTTAAGTTATTAGAGTAGAGTCTAATGAGCCTCAACTTAACACCAACGCAGATCACGTTCTTACTGGTCAGAAACCAATTGAAATACGATGTTGATTCGTATTTGAAAGGTTACAACGCCACGAAACATTTCAAGGTCACGCAAGGTCAAATCTGCTGGAAACATTCTTGGATTTTAAATGACGCGCGCGACTGGAATAGAACCGTTTAACAACCTGCGGCCCTGGCATTTAATTTCCGGTGATGTTTCGTAACCTTGTGTTATTAAAGAAGAAGAATAATCGCTTTATCCTGCTTCCTGATGAGTCATTCCTCAAGAATTCGACATCAACAAGGCTGTAAATATCACGTTCTCAAAGTGATATGGTTAGATCGATAGATGGATCGATAGATAGGTAGAGAGATGGATAGATCAATAGGTAAATGGATAGATAGATGGATAGCTAGATAGATAGACAGATAGATATGTAGAAAGAGATAGATAGATTAAGAGATAGACAGATACAGAGATAGAGATAGATTGACAGATAGATAGATAGACAGATAGATATGTAGAAAGAGACAGATAGATTAAGAGATAGACAGATACAGAGATAGAGATAGATTGACAGATAGATAGATAGATAGATAGATAGATAAACAGATGGACAGACAGATGGATTGATGGGTAATTCTCCCTCGATTAAGTTTGTTAATCCAAATTCCAAAGCACTATAATAACTAATTAACTAAACTAATTCATACTATACTATCTAATCAGTAATTAAAACCTAATAATACCTCATTTCAATGGCTGTTATCGTCAAATTCACTTAATTATGTAATGACTAGTCTATTCATTAGTTCACATAATGTTACAATATTACACTACAAAACGATTCAGTAGTGTTCAACAGACTGATTAATCGCTTTCAGTATCACCATATTCTTCTCTTTTAGATTTCCAGTTCAGTTTCACAACTACCGCATTGTCTACACTTGATTTTACTTCGATTCTACTTTAATTTCATCAACTTTAAATTACGGTCACTCGATTTTTATTTCCGCTTTATTCTTCATGATGTAAATTAATTAATTATATTATATGACTTAATTAGAAATTATCCAGGTAATAACAATGAGCTATTTTTCTAATAATTAGATTTTCCGATTCTGTTAAATTTCCAATGTCGGATTTCTGACTGTAGAATCCGATTGCGACTGCGGACTGAAACCGGAAGGTTTGCGTTCTCCAAACAGGAAGTACGCCTTTGGGCGAGCGAAAAATAGCTGACAGCGTTGCCACATCACGCTTTGATGGAAAAATCGCCCCAAGGGCACGCAGACTTCACGTGAAGAATGCAACAACAATTCAACCGACTCGACACAATCGTGACAACGCATTACCGACTCGATCATTACTGTTGACTGCAGACGTGCACACACAACTCGTCGGGACTCTATATTCCCATCAACTTTTATTCACCTTTAAATCATAAGTAATTAATAATTCAGATATGTACCTTGATTATTATTTTACTTTCTAATTTACGTGTATAACTTATTACGTAATTATAATGTCTTAGTAATAGTATCATTATTAGAAATATCATTTGAAATGTTAAAATTTTGATATGTTAGACTGGTTATCTATCTATCTGTCTATCTATCTATCTTCTACCATCTATCTATCTTCTATCTATCTATCTGTTTTTATAACTATCTATCCATTTATCTTTCTATATATCTATCTATTATGCTATCTACCTACCTGTATCTATCTATCTATCTATCTATCTATCTGTCTATCTATTTATATATCTGTCTATCTATTTATCTATCCATCTATCCAGCCATCCATCCATCTACCTACCTATCTATCTATTTATCTATCTATCTCTATCTATCTACCCATCTATCTATCTATCTATCTATCTATCTATCTATCTATCTATCTATCTGTCTATCCATCCATCCATCTATCTATCTATCTATCTAGTTTATTACGTAATTACAATGTCTTAGTAATAGTATTACTATTAGAAATTTCATTCGAAATATCAAAATTTTGATATGTTAGACTAGTTTATAGTCGAGCTGTATCATATCGATTATCATATCAAAATTCCCTTTAACTTTCAAAAAGATCGGGTACAAATTGAAATTTAAAGTTAATCACCTTAATACGGTTGAAATATCCCGGTTCTCTATCCTGTCGGTCCATTGTCGACCAGCAGGGGGGTGTCTTCATATGTTCCAGTCACACTAGCCAACTACCGTTCACCAGGACACGGGCCATTCACTTCCAGAGGAACCCCCAGTAGTGTTTTGACCAAATAAATCCCAATTAAACAAGTCGTCCTCGGCCGCCCCCCTCCGCGTGCTTATCGGATCAAAATCCAATTAACCAAAAGTGTGTAAAGGAAACCCTCACACTGGGATTCTTCTTGATATGAATTAAGTTACAGAAAGAGAACGATGGTTAATGGCTACTGAACTGAACTGTGAACTGAACGGAACTGAATGTTTCTCGTTGGTGAAACAAGCACACTTGTGGACTCTGACCCAAAATGCAAGGCTCATTGAATTCGACACCCACATTGTAATCCTATACACACGCGAGGGGTCCGCAACGTGCGAGTAAAATCGACGACGCATATGGAACTGACATATTCATGATATTCTAATGACATTTCAGTGATATTATGACTGGATAGAAGTTTTGTGTTAGATTATAGTATGTTGGTTGAACTGACGCTGAACTGATAATCTCGTGATATTTTTATGACATTGACTTGATAGAAGTTTAATCGTACGGAACAGTATTGGAATTGACAAATCCATTCAGTGATATATGATTCGATAGAAGTTGTTGTGATAGTTTGTAAGTATGCTGGTTGAACTGACGTTGGAACTGATATTCTCATGATATTCTCATGACACTGACTTGATAGCAGTTTACTTTGCACGGAACAGTATTGGAATTGACAAATCCATGATATTCTAATGATATTTCAGTGATATATGATTCGATAGAAGTTGTTGTGATAGTCTGTAAGTATGTTGGTGGAACTGATATTCTCATAAAATTCTCATGACACTGACTTGATAGAAGTTTAGTCGTATGGAACAGTCTATTGGAACTGACAAATTCATGACATTCTAATGACATTTCAGTGATATTATGATTCGATAGAAGTTGTGATAGTTTGTAAGTATGCTGGTTGAACTGACGTTGGAACTGATATTCTCATGATATTTTTATGACTTTGACTTGATAACAGTTTACTTGCACGGAACAGTTCTATTGCAACTGACAAATCCATGATATTATAATGACATTTCAGTGATACTGTAATTCGATAGAAGCTTTTGTGTTAGATTATAATATGTTGGCTGCACTGACGTTGGAACTGACATTCTCATGATATTTTCATGACACTCACTTGATACAAGTTTAATCGTACGGAACATTATTGGGACTGACAAATCCATGATAATTTAATGACATTTTCATGTTATATCTTACGATAACATCGCTTCAATTTAAACCGCCTTCTTTATACAACATCCAAACGGACAACGACATGACATTGTCACGACACTATCATTACAATTTTAGTCCAAAGGACAATATCATGCTGTTATCATCCCAATGCTATTACTCTTCTGAAGCATCTTAATTAAAGTTAAAATTAACTACTTTAAGTTAATAATTTCACTCAACTTATGGTCAAGATCTAATTGGAATGTAATTAAGATTACCACAGTCAGATGGATGAAATTAAAATTCAAATGGCTGTGCTAAATAAATACCGTTCTCGCCATTTAAACTACCAATAGCCAATAGTAACAATAATAGTAATTTATGTGACGAATGAACGATCAAGCTATAACAACCTAGATAACTGTAACACTATTCCTGTAAAAAGAGAAACGTTTCTCAATCTTAAAGAAAGTACACGGCCATCAAGGCTCACGACTTCCGGATGTTAAATTAGACAGGATTCTTCCTTTTTTTGACAACACAAAAAACTTAAAAGTTTGGTGGAATTCTTTCCGGAGAATCCTTGGATTTAAGGTCACTTTAGGAAAGAGAACAGAAAATATAGAAATGCAGTAATATTTTGGAATTCTATCAATAATAATAGCCATAGCGATGATTTTAGATTTTAATTCAACCGATTAACAAAGAACCCATTGACAAAACCAGCTGCTGAACGACCTGCTGCTCACCGTCTGGCTGCTGGATTTTGGTCGACTATCAGCAGTTTCAGCAGTTCCTGCCTCCATAAGCGACCAGAGTGGAACCCGAGCTGGTTGCAGTGCTGGTAAAACCTGCTGCTTCTTGCACTGGGAAGCCCATAAAGGTTAAGTATAACCGGTCAATTGCCAGACAGTTACCGGTCAGTTACCGGTCAGTTACCAGACAGTTACCAGTCAGTTACCAGTCAGTTACCAGACAGTTACCGATCGGGAAAAACACATAATAACTCGATAAGTAGAAACTATTTGACAGAATTTATAAAATGTACAAACAAATACATTTGGAAACTTGTTTCAAGTTGCGTATCGACAACACGCTAAAATCTATGAAGTAAGTTAGAGAATCACCGAAATTAAACGTTAGGCCAATCCTCTCAAGTACAATTTAGTTTATCCTGTGTTCGAAATGGGCACAGACCAACCCTGAGGGTTAAAACGTGAGCTCCACGTACTGCCCACTATCGAGAAGCTACAATTACGCAATTACAAAATTAAACAAAAAAGAATAGAATTCTTAAAAATAATAAGTTCCATTCACAAAGGTAACGGGTTATAGAGACAATTAACTCGTCCTTTAATTAATAAAAATTTTAGATAATTTAATTATTTTAATAAAAATTAAAACAAAAAAAACTAAATATACTTATACATTTTAGGTAGGTGAACCAAATCAACGGGAATTAAAATTAAAAGGCAACTGAATTTACGTTAACGGATTCCAGATTTCGGCCTTTCAAATGGCAGAGGGTGAAGAGGCGGCAAGCGTTTTACGGTTCCGAAATACCAAGAGCTGTTGAATGTAATTGCTCCAGACGCTTCCTGTGTTCTGGTAAAGACAGAGAAAAAAGGCTTTTTGGAGGCAATTTTTCCAATCCAAAAAATTCAACAAGTGGCTGAAATACGTGGGAACGACCAGAGAATAAATAACAAAAAATACAGAAATAATAATCCTGAATCTGATTGGCTATTAGAAAATAAAAAAATACGAGTAAATAAAAAAAAAACCGAGGAAATTATAAAATGCCAGAACACAATAACGACCTCAAGTTTCACAATGAGCCAAAGGTTCATTTTCCACTAGTTAAACTCCTCTTGTTGATTTTCGGCTTTCCCCGACCAAAAAGAGAAGGAGAGAAAGAGAGAAAAAAGGGCGTGAAATCGGAGCTCTTTTCCTATTGAAGTGGCTCGAACACGACACCCGTGCGAAATATTTCCGACCTCCGGTAACCACTTTTCAAAAGACGGGGAACCGTTTAGTAATCACGTAGCTGTAGGATGAATGTTTAATTACTGACTCATATTGTATTGGTTGTTTGATGTCAAATCCTATTCGCGGGCTTTGTACAACTGATGCTTGAGGAACATGCACTGGGCGCGCGATTCCAGCGTAGCAAGTTCCTGGACAGCCGGAGCCATCTGAGCCACGTGGGTCTCGTAGGACGATCCTGCAAGGCAATCCCAAAAGTAGAATCGTTGTTCAATTAATTACCACAAGCCATGAGAATACGTCAAATCACTTAAGTGTTATTCAACTGGGTTGCCTGAATCGATTCATTTACCCACAATGAGTCAAAACCCATCGAGTTCTTGAAGGGAAATTGCAAATTCCTTCAAACTAGCCTAGTTAGTTTCTAGTTGGCAGTTAGATAAGGTATTACTTCGGATGTTATTGTCTCCTGGAATGAAGTTTAAGTCATTAAGTCAATCGAGAGACTCGAGACTGTAATGAACCTTTCAAGATCCTTACTTGAATTCAATTCAAGGTTGATTCATAATTCCCTATCAATACAGTCACTGAATCACCACTTTCAGTCGCGATTCGTACGCTTAATTTCTTTGCTAACTTAACGAGTGACTGACTGAATGACGAATATGTCGTTTCGCGGCTTGTTTACTGTAACTCACCCCCGGCTTTTCTTTTCTGTCCGTAGACCACCTTTCCGTCGTACTCGTCGACGGGTATCTTCATATCGGCGCCTACTTGCTGGATGGTGACCCCGAGGTGCTCCTCGATCTCGGCCAGGAAATTCATCTCGTTGATCCAGACGCAGCAGCCGCCCCGCTCCACCACACTGGTATTGTTGCAGGATCTCCCTCGTGAGGGACACCATTCGCCATGGAACCAGACCTTCTCCGGGACGGTCGACACCAGCGATATGGCCAGGCCCATCCTTTCTGCGCGTCCAACGCGGCCGATCCGGTGCACGTAGTTGGATTTCTCGTCGGGGAGGGTCATATTAATCACTGAAAAAAAAGAAAGAAAGAAAATCATTGTTAATTCTATGCTGAAAATTATGAATATAAACATCATTACGGCATATAATTAAAGCTGGTTTTTCACAGAGTAAATCAGCTATGATGACAACAATAATAGGATTGAATGGACTGGACTAGCGCCTTGTTCACCTGATATTCAAGATACCGAGTAAGGTTAACGTTACGATGTTATTGCTGGTATTCCACAGGGTAATTTGGGTGTGCTGACAAGTGTCAACCGGATTACAACAGCTGAACAGCTTACTGAATGGTAGCCCAGCAATATCGAGTCCTCGGGCTGCGACATCGGTACAAATGAGAAACTTGACCTTCTTCTGCTTGAAGGCATCCAGGTTATCCTTCCGCTCGTTGGGCTTCCTGTCGCCGTGGAGACACACGCACGAGTATTTCTTGGCATCTGTAATACACGGACAATGCATAACTGAAGATCTTATCTCAACTACCAATCAAAGGTCATGTAATTTTCCACCAAGTTCGTGAAACTTCCTTTATATTTTAAGATCTCACTATTCAAACATTTCACGATTAATCTCTTGGTTACCATTGTGTAAGTAAAGTTAATTGAAATCAAGTCGGTTGTATTCTTAATTAGCCATAATTTTTTCCTATATTTGGATGAATTTCAAGTATTCGAAGTTATTCAATAAAATGGCCGTTTAGCTGCTATCGCATTAAACATTTACATCGGGCAAATGTAACACACGGAGATTGTACCTTTCTTTTTGAGAAACGCTTCCAAGTTATCGCAGTCCACTTTCGTCCTGCAGAAAATGATCGCCTGGTCCATTTGCATCGTGTCTATGGCGCGGGCGCAGTACTCGCCCTTGAGGATCTTTGTCATTTCCGATAGCATTTCTAAATATTTTTATGATGTTTATTTCAAAAGACAGGTTGGTCTATCTATCTATCTATCTATCTATCTGTCTATCTATTTACCTACCTACCTATCTAACTGTCTGTCTTTCTATCTATCTATCTACCTACCTATTTAT
>JAIQCU010000123.1:0-55000 GCA_022114935.1 Leptestheria dahalacensis
AGAATTGTTGTTCCTGGGACAGAAGAAAGTCACTTCATGTCATTTCATCCTTGAGACGCGGTACAGCGTTCCGCAGTATCTTTTTCAATTTGCAGTATATGGCAGATTGTTCCCAGTTTGTCCTGAGCTCTGTTTCGTGTCATCCGAACCGTTTTTTTGGCAACTTTTTTTTATTACAACCTTTAACAGAATATAAATTACGATCCCCAATAATAGGAAAAATTGAGAATCGGTATAACATGAAGTTACAGATCCGCAATTAATGTGAATACAGTCCGCAGAATACACGAAAGCATTGGATCAGCAGAATACGAATATGTACGGACAAATAGAATCTGAAAATGCCGATCCGCATACGACATTACAGGTCATATGATGACACGGGTTCGCGGAATACGAAAATGCGCGGATCCGAAGAATTGGAACATAAATGGATCCGCAGAATATGAAAAGCCGATCGCCAGATTATGAAATTATAGATCGGTATAATATGAAATTGAGGATCCGCAGAATACGAAAATACGGAACCGCAGAATGTTAACGAGATTTGGAAATTTTGGTAACTTAAATGTTTATGTTTCAATTACTATCTACATACAGAAGCATTATAAATGTGATAATGTAACAGATGTGGTGACACCTCGATTTGTTATAGCCATCATGATAAATGGTGACATTTTACAACAATTTATTTTTATTGTGAATTGTTATCTTCATTATTATCTTCATTTATTATAATGAAATTGGGATGTCATTCTCGACTTGTACAATCTCAAAATTAAACTGTAATTTAGTTTCCTGTTCTATTGCTAGGTGGCGATGGTCATGAAACTCTGTCAGTTATTCAGTACGTTTGTTGCTTATAGCTCGCCGTTCGCCGAGTAGCTCTTTAGCAGTAAACCTGAGTAAACTTTCAAGCCAAAATCTGAAGGCTATTTACTTCGCATGATATACGAATGCAGTTTGGCTAGTTAGTGTGGAGTCGCTTGTTGTATGTAGAGCTTCTAAACCGTATAGGAATTCGAAACGGTATAATTAATCGCTCGTCATCGGGTATATGGGGAGTCAGTCCGCCATGCTATATTGCTCTGATTGAAAAACCTGCAGGGCAGTTGTTACATCCACCGTTAATTCACCGTTAATTGACTAAGATTCGTGGTAAGCAAGCCCCTATTTGTCCAGTTCCATAAGTTTTTTATTTATGGTGTAAGATTGCATGCACTATGCTTTATTACATAACATCTCGTAAAACAAACCCTTCTTCTTGCGGACAGGCCTGAGCCGCAACACCAAACCAATGGAAACTTCAGTGCTCGTGCAGCCCAAACGAATGGACTGGCACAAGCACGAGCAGCTACAAATGTTTCGGACACCGGATGGTGAGAAAGTGTAACGCTCCACGAGTAAACCTACGATACAGTATAACTTTACAGGAAACGAGTGCCCGTCGACTAGCACCAATTCCCGCTCAGGAGTCCAGCGCCCCGTTGTTTCGGGCACGGGAAATAGCGTGTATGGGAGGCTTCTCTCCGAGGAGCAGTTAGCATCATTAGGGCAGGTTCTACCACCAATCAGCAGCATATCATCAGGTCAACTTGGTATGCCTCAAGATAGAACACATAACGACTGTGGGTTCAAATACCTTGTGTGACATTTCAGGTCGTCTGAACGCGAATCTGGCAGCCACTTCACGGGATTTGAAAACAATGCACGCCAGGATTCCCAATCAGTTTCGTGACTCGGCGTCGGCCCCGCTTCGCAAGCTCTCGATAGATCTGATAAAAACGTATAAACACATCAACGAGGTAAGAAACATTTTAATTGCTAAACTTGTACAAACATTTAAATTACTGTTTTGTGAAGGTGTACTATGCCAATAAAAAACGAAGAGCGCAGCAGAAGACGCAGGAGGAGGAAGAGGACGACGGACAGAACAAGAAGGACCGCAAAGTTTTCAATGACGGTTACGATGACGTCAATCACGACTACATTGTTCGGCACGGGGAGCGTTTCTTGGATCGTTACGAGATTGACTCGCTCATAGGGCGAGGCTCCTTCGGCCAGGTACGTTTCAGCTCCCGATCCGTTTGGTAGAATAGCTTTTTCAAGGCGAATGATTTGCAGGTCGTCAAAGCTTATGACCACGAAGAACAGTGCCACGTGGCCATCAAGATCATCAAGAACAAGAAACCTTTCTTGAACCAGGCGCAAATTGAAGTCCGGCTTCTGGAAATGATGAACAAAACCGATAGTGATAACAAATATTACATAGGTATATCATTTATTATTTTTTTTAATGGTAAAATTAACCAATGGAATCTTAAATTGTTAATCGTAAAATTTCGTGCTGGGAGTCATTGTCTATCGTGTTCTTTTTTCAGTACGCTTAAAGAGACACTTCATGTGGAGAAATCACCTGTGTCTGGTCTTCGAGCTGCTGTCCTACAACCTGTACGATCTGCTGCGCAACACTAGTTTCCGCGGAGTCTCACTTAACCTGACCAGAAAGTTTGCCAAGCAGCTCTGCACCGCACTACTCTTTCTATCGACCCCCGAGCTTAGCATCATCCACTGCGATCTGAAACCCGAGAATATTCTTCTGTGCAATCCTAAAAGATCGGCCATCAAAATTGTCGACTTTGGAAGCTCCTGTCAGCTGGGACAAAGGGTATATTTCATCAAAATGTTTACTTAATACGGTTTACTTAATAACAGTTTGATGAACAGATATATCAGTACATCCAGTCACGATTTTACCGGTCGCCCGAAGTGCTGCTGGGCATTCCTTACGATCTAGCCATCGATATGTGGTCGCTGGGCTGCATTTTAGTGGAGATGCACACTGGAGAACCGCTCTTTTCGGGAGCCAACGAAGTGGACCAGATGAACAAGATTATCGAAGTCCTCGGCATGCCTCCCAAGCACATGCTTGACCAGGCACATAAAACAAAGAAATACTTCAATAAATTGCCCGATGGCAGCTATGTACTTAAGGTTCCTAAGGAAGGAGATAGGTGAGGATTGTCTCCATTACTTGTATGAAATTTTTTTTCTGTAAATGTCTTATTATTCTAATGTCTGTTAATGCGCCAACACTACTAGCTTAATGAAGTTAAAGTTAAGTTAATAATTATACTTCCTGGTAGATTCTGGTAGATGGTTTAACACGTTTTTTGGGGGATCTCATTGGTTAGCAGGTATAAAGCTCCGGGGATTCGACGTTTGCAGGACATTATCGGCGTCGAGACGGGAGGACCAGGAGGTCGTCGACTGTGCGAGCCGGGTCATACTGTCTCCGATTACCTCAGGTTTAAAGACTTGATCGTTCGCATGCTGGACTACGACCCCAAGACGAGGATCACTCCTTACTATGCACTGCAACACAACTTTTTCAAGAGGACCTCGGACGAAGGCACCAACACCCATAGTTCGGCGTCGACCAGCCCGGCAGTCATCGATCCTACGCACCAGTCGTCCGCTTCTCAGAGGGCCAGAGCTTCAGATCCTAATCAAGTCCTAGTTCCACAGACCAGCTCGGCGGCCCAACCCATGGACTGCGAAAGCCCTCGGGGAGGAGGCGGGGCCTACCCTAGCCACGCCCACGGAAGGCAGCACCCGCACAATTTCAGCAGCTCTAAAGCCCGATACGTGCCCACGTCATACCCGCTGGACCTTTCGGTGGGTTCGACCAACATGGCACCGTTTGATTGTTCCCAGATCTCAGCATATCAGGCGACCTACGTGAACCTGGTTCGCGAGAATCCGGCCTCGCATTCATTCTTCGCTAACCCCGTCTACCACTTACCCAACTCGGCTTCCTCCGCCTTCAGCGCGGCGGTGAATCACGCGCCTGGCCCGGGACCTGGAACTGCGCAGAACTACAGCATGGAACACGGCAGCGTACCCAAGATGACTCAACGACATCCCGACAGAAACGACCGAGACAGTCCCACTATTGGCACTGGTGCCCAGTCGAACGTTTCCAGTCACTGACGTTCTTTTTTTTAGCCTATCTTAAAAGATATCGAGTGCTCAAACTGACTGCGAGTGGGTTTTTTTAGATTACGATGTTGAACAACAGTTAGGTGGAATTTTTTAAAAAGATCGCGATATGAATGTACATCATATCAATGATGATATTACTGCGTGGAACGGAAATGGCACGTAGGGGCGCATTATTCGACCGGGGGGAAAGATCCAAAGACTGTAACGAAAAACGGGGGGGACACATTCTCTGAAACTGAAATCAAATTGTGTGTAAGATACCAATTACTTTGAAGAGCGATGTTTCAGTTTTTACATCTTTAAAAAAAATCCTTCCGTTTTATTGACAGCAAATTCGATATCGTCTAATTCTGTATGTGTAGAGTGTATTGCTGTAGGTTCCCGTACTAGTAACGCAAATGAATTTTTTTACAAATAAAAATTAGATCTTCGTTAATTTTTAGTTTTCCTTCTCGTAAGTCCTCGGCCAAGGGCAATTTTCCTGTCGTTAAATAAGATAATGATTCAGAACGTCTTTCTCGCTTCTTGTATCTCGTTTCTCCTTTTTATTGGTTTATCTGCAGCATGTTGACTGCCATCTGTAAATAACCCGCGATCGAATACATAATCTCGTGTCTTAAACGCCTTTCAACTTTTATTCTGTACTTAATTAACAAAACATGTAACGGATATGTTGAATCAAGCGGCAGGTCTGCCGACATTGCGCAGTTCAGTTAGGACGACTTGCATCGTTGGGCGTTTCTTCTTGTCCTGCAGACAGCGCATGGCCAGCGTATGCAATGCACTTGCCATATCCTCAGGTAGAGGAGGTACTCGAGGGTCTAGAATCTCCAGGAAATCCTTCTCGTCACATAGGAAATCCACGTGCGATATCTATATTCAACATGAATTAAATTAGCAAACGTATGGGTATGAAAAGTAGATGAAACCACCAGGTCATTTCCCTCGCGGTCTTCGGAATAGGGCGGCAGACCAGTGAGCAGCTCCAGTAACACCTAGTGCAAAAACCAAGAATAAATCTGCCGGTAAATAATTAACTGTGTAATGAATTTGACATAGCGAATTTGCCGACAGGATGGATTTCTCATACATTTTAAATTAATGTTAAAAGATTATTTACGACTCCAAAGCTAAAGGTGTCGAGTTTAATGGAGACGTCTCCGCGAAATCCTTCAGGAGCCATGTAGGCGGAAGTTCCGAGGATTTTCGACGTTAAGGCGACGCTTTTTGTGCGTCCACTAGCCCCAATACGGACGAGTCCAAAATCGGCTAATTTGGGTCTGAAGCCGTCATCTAACAGTACATTGGCACTCTTGACATCACGGTGAACCAGAGGCTTTTCCAGAGCCGTATGCAGATGAACCAGTGCAGCAGCGAGCCCTTGAGCAATGTCCAATCGCTGACCCCACTGCAGTGACTCTTGGGCAATCTAACAAAGATCAATCAGGGCTATTATTGTATTATATTATTATTATTTCTGTTATTGTTATTATAACTATTATATTATAACATGCCAATAATTAATAAACGGGAAAAACTGATACCTTGGTTGCCAATCTAGCTTCCAAAGATCCATTCGGCATATAAGGGTAAATGAGGCAGCATTCAGGTCCATCCGACGAATAGGCCAATAAAGTTAGTAGATTTTCGTGGTTAAACTTCGACATGGTTTCGACTTCCGTCTGAAACAGCCGCAGTACGTCTATTTCAAAGTCCGCTTTCTGGTTGTGGAGTCGCTTCACTGCAACCTTGCTCCTGCGGGAGAGTTTCAATGTCTCGAAAACCTGTTTGAGCAACAAGATCTATGATTAAAGATGACAACAAAAATAAATCCTACGATTATGTTATGCCACCTGCTGCGCTACAGTTCGTTCTAAAGAATTATCGTCTGATAATTCAGCTCCAAGGAAGACTGTGCCAAAGGCACCTGCACCAATATATCGTCCTCCATTAGCCAGGCTGGTCAAGTTGAAACCATCCGTAATATATTCTAAATCTCTGTAGCTAAGATGTGGAAGGTGTGTGTCAAACGTCAGGTGGTCTCGGGCGACACTGCCGACGAGTTCTCGAGCCCAGGGATCGAGTCCGAGCCTCTCGTGCAGTTCGCCGCCAAAGTTCGCGTTGGGGTTTGGTCCTCCGTGTCCGCTATCCGTATTTAGAAGTGCGGAGTCAAACTGAACTCGAGCAGCAGGACCTTGAGTTGGTCGCTGAACTTCACTACCTGTTATGAATAGTATCGTTTTCTTGAAAGTAACGGTACAGAGTATGTTAACGTACCTTTCAATAAATCTCGGGAGATGTAATCGGCAGCCTGGAAGTGTTCGATTTCGATCAATAACTGTAACAAGTGCCTAACTCTTGCTCTCTGTTTCCCACTGGTACCCCACTCATCAACAAGAATGTCAAACGCGGGTTTACCTTGACGTCTTGCTTCGTCTTCAATGGTCCTAAATAAAAGAAAATCTTGTTAACATCACAAAATAACATCGGTTATAAGCAAGAAAGTACTTCACATCTTGGGATGTGTATTTGGGAGGAGTACTTCGGTCACCTGCTACCTGTGGGATTAAACCCATCAACACCTTCCAAGCGCAGCTGACTTCAAGCATGTGTGCAAGGCGATTCCTTACACTTTGGGGCAGTTTTCGTATTTCTGTGTCCATTTCTAATGTATTATTGTTAACCTGGGTCATATTTTTATAGCTGTCTAAATATATACTTCTCCACTTAAAATGTTAAAAGCTACAGTCAAACAGGTAAAACCGGGAAGAATGAAAAATGTAAACAAAAGCTGCGCCAACTAGCGCCAATAAACTAATATCTGTTTGTTTACTTCTAAGTTTTAATCTGAATTAACTAATTAGTCTAAATATATTAAAATATAAAAGTAAAAAATATATTTTTACAGAATGTATCGTTTATTTGGTGTAGTACAATACAGTATTTAAGGATCGATTGAAAGTGGCATGAATTCAAACGGTGATGCAGAGCACAAGATGAGAGTGTAAACAAGACTTGTTTGCTGGACAAAAATGCCAAACGAACTAGATCACGACGTGAACCAACAGTTTAACAAGAAATTCTCCTTCCGTGAGGAACAAATAGATGACTCCATCAATCCGGAGTCGCTGTGCTGCGGCAATGCTTGGACTGTAAAGATGCAAATTATATAATTTTATCCCTGAAAGGTAAACATTTTAAAAAATAACCTTTTCTCTGTTGATGTTTTTAGATCCCTGAGCTCTATCAGTTGAAGGGCCAGCTGAATCACGTGAAAGGCCTGCTCGACGGGAAAGATACAGCGGAATGGCATCGACACACAACGTTCACCAATCGAGCCAGTCACGTCCTTCCAGAAGTCAAGCGGAGGTTTCATCCCGAGCTAGCGACCCAGGCATGGTTAAAATTCTTTGAGTGCCTCAAAAATTATGACCTCACGGGACGAGTCGGAAATGGAACTTTCAGCGTCCATCTCTGTGAAGCACCTGGTGCCTTCGTGACCGCGCTGAATCATTATCTAGTCCTTAATGAACCGGACAGTGAGGTATAAAACCTTAATGTTATGTCAGTTATAGTTAAACTTGACTATTGCTTTGATTTAGTTTGACTGGATCGCGACAACACTGAACCCTCACCACGAAGCAAATTCCCCGCAGTACATGATCAACGACGATAGGTTCGTCTTGCACTCCTTACCGCACTGGTTCTTTGCCAAGAATAATATCGGAGATCTGATGAACTGGGAAACAGTCGAGGATCTGGTTGAGAATACTCAAAACTGGAAAGTCAATCTGGTTCGTAATACAATGGGTCTAAACCTCGTCCCGATAAACTGTAACCCTGCTTGTAGGTAACAGCTGACGGTAGCATAAACTGCATGGACGATCCCGGCGAGCAGGAAAGCCGAGTCTCCAAACTGCACTGGTGTGAGGTTATAGCGGCGTTAACCCTTCTTCATCAAGGTCTCTTCTCGTTTGAAATCCATTGAATTAGCTTATAGCGCATCGTTTTTACTTTCTTTTGTTATCCTAACAGGTGGATCCTTTGTACTCAAGATCTTCACAATGTTTGAGCATTCAACAGTCTGCCTCCTGTTTACTCTGAGGACCTTTTTCCAAGAGCTGCACGTTTTCAAACCCTGTACGAGCAAAGAGGGAAATTCTGAAGTGTACGTCATCGCCCTGGGTTACCGAGGCAAAGACGGCGGTACAAAACATCTGGATAAGCTTCGCCACTTCTTTTACCGCACGTAAAACATAAATCATCACATTATATGTTATTACACTAATGCTATAACACCATATCATCAGATTAACACAATAATATCATCAAATTATCACCTTATTATCAATACCAGTACAATTATCAATCCACATTAACAAATAATGAATGTAAGAATAACACCTTAATTTTCTTAATAGAGATTTAGATATTACGACGACTGCGGTTTACTCGAGAAGTGATATTCCGTCGTGGTTCTTGGAGGACGTCGTCAGCTGCGCCACTCTCTTTAAAGGGTTCCAGGAGAAGGCCATCTTGAGAAACATCAGCCTGTTTCAGAATCCGCCATCAGAAGGAGATTTAGCCCACCTGGACCTACTGAAAAGTACCGTTGCGCAAACTTATATTGAACATTGCCGTCTCGGTTCGATACCCAGCAGTTGCTACCTGGTGGGTTTGAGGAAAATCCGCTACCCGTTGTGGCTGCTGGAACTCGGTATCAACCTGCGGGATAAGGACGCACTTAGCCGGTACTAGAAATAGCTCAGAATTTTACAGTATGATGGTTTTTATATTTACCTATCCTTCTATCTATTTAACTATCTATCCATCCATCTACAATTTATTTCTCTATACACCTAATTATCCATCTACGAATCTATCCGTCTGTCTATGTATCTACCTATCTAACTATTTATCTATCTTTGTTACTATCTATCTACCTAACTAATTACCTATATCCTACCCGTCTATCTGTCTAGCTGTGTTTCGATCATATCTGTTTATCTATTTAACTACCTACCTACTTACCTATCTATGTATCTAATCTATATAGCTACCTATCTATGTACTGTGCCTTCTTATCTATATGTCCATCATCCTACTATCTAACCATCTATCGACCTATCTATTTACCTACCTATTTGTGTACCTAACTGTTTCTTATTACCTGGATCTTTACCTATTTATCTATCTGTGTGTCTGTCGTATCTGTGCATCTATTTATCTACCTACCTACCTACCTACCCATCTACTTACTCTATCTACCTACAACCTACCCTACTATCTATCTCTATATCTATCTACCTAAGTCCACCTACATTTACCTATGTCTCTGTCTTCTACCCATAACCTATCGGTCTGCCTATCCAACTACCTCTCCTTCTTTTATCGTATTTCATGCTTATGTAGTGTAGATGTCTATGTTTAAATATTTAGTAACCGGTCAGCTAATGCTTTCCTATTGTTATCATTGTTAAAATCAAAGCTGTTTTTAGTGACTATGTAACATATTCAGTCTATTTGCGCTATATTTAATTGACCACGAGAATAAGTTCATTCTGATTATTTGATTTATTTTCAACTTTTTCAGGGGGCCGGGTGAATCGGCAAGAAATCACCGCGAACTGTCTAATTTCCGCGCCAAATTTGAAACCTGCGAAGCTTCTTGGACGGCTCCGATGAAAGGCAAAAAATGGACGCAGAAAATCCAATACGTCGTCGGGACACCTGCTCCAAAGTTGGTCAACTCGAAATTCTGCTTCGGCCGGATATTGGAAATTTACGGAAGTCTAAATTCGCTTCAATTCCGGAAAGAAACGGGTGAACGTTCCTTATGCGATTTCTCCGATGTCGACTTTGTCGGGGATCCCTCCAAGGCCAACTTGATGGCGCTGTCTAGAATCATCGATGCCCTTTCGACGCTGAATCGTAAAGAAGATTTGATCCTCGAGGATTTCTTGGTTGTCAGTCGATTCTGCGCTGGAGTTTTATGGATTTTGGCTCATTCATTTAACACCGTAAGCAGAATAGCCATTCAAATGCTCATTTTAATATTACTGGTATTTAAAACGGTTTCCAGTTTAACGTTTCTTTGTGTTTGTATTTACTGTTGAACAGGTTGAAATGAGCGTAAAGGAGAAAGCAGTGATCAAGCTGTCCTGTTGCGAAAACGGCGAATCGAAAACGTTGGTTATGGACACGCTAAGCCGCATTCGAGACGGTCAGCCCCCCTTTGGCCAAGTTTTAAGTGTCGTCGCGATTCCTGAGCTATGTCGTAAGTTTCCTAAAGTAACATTAACTGTAATTAAGTTAACGGTTAACATGTGTGTTTCTGCTTGATGAACAGGTGATCCATTCTTCAAGTGCCTGTTTTTCTACAACTCAGCATTTCTACTGAAGCGCTGTCTAGAAACGACCGGAGTCTGTCCAGCAGCAAATACGTAACTTTTGCTGTTGTTTTCTTGTCGAAATATAAAATTTATTTTTACACACATTCATTCATCCCCAGTAATTATATTCATTCACATATTACCATGATACATTCTCACACATTCGTCATCGTATTTTCGGCATTGAATTATTGTCATATGCATCATATATACAAGTCTAATATAACATAATTTGTAACACACTCACATATAAATAATTTGTCAATGGATACACAACAAAGGCTGTAGTACTTCAGTCGTATGGCACATTTAATCATACGATTATTGTAACCGTATTTATGTAAATGGTGCCTTTATATAACAAACGCCTCGGCACCTGAGTATTTCACAACAACAAAAAGATAAGGAGAAATAGGATTAAGAGTATTAAGGATAATGGTACGTTCTTGGAAAGCATTGGATGAAAGTGCAAGGAGTTTGGTTTAAAGCTTAACGTGCCGTCACGCACGCGTTGCGTTCCGTCAGGTTTTCCATCTTGAATTTTATCATCTCATGAAACCGTTGGCAACTACTGCTGGGTCTTTACTATCTATACTAAGATTGCGATAAGGGGTTCGACTACCTGCCTGGGGATTATGAGTTTTTTTTGCAATTTGCAATCAATGAACAACTTAATATCCAGTCGAGGTTTCAGATTTTACAGTTTTATCATAACTGTCAATAGTGTGTGCTCTTGGATGACAATAGCGGAAATGGTTATTGTCATCATTCAGTTGTTAACTTAAACCCAGTTTCAGTCAACTGTCCCAGCAAGTTGCAGCTTGCTTTATTTTTGATTACTATTATAATTATAACGAAGTTTATTGTGATTACGTATCAACACTAACACAGATATATAACTTGCGCTAATGAAATATTATACTATAGTACTCCTCAAGTAGTAAAATCCAACCAGTGGGCCATACATATGTTGACCCTAATAATATTAATTATTAGTCCCTGTAAATTGTATGTATCTATGTAAATTTCATGCGTATTACTTTTACACGGATCCTTAATCTTTTGCCCCAGGTGGAAGCACTAGGTTGTTTTGACAGTCGACAATCCGGACCGGGACTTGAGTAAACAACTCGAACCCTTTAAGCCCAAATCCTGCTTTGGAGCAGCAGGAATGTATTTGCGAAATGCTACTTAAACCCGAGCTCGTGGTTATCGTGTCAAACAGTCGTTAAAAGCAACTGGACTAGAGTTGGTACCTGACCACGATTTACCGCCTTCTAAAATTCTATTATAAAAAATGCCCGCTGATTTGACTTTGGAGGTACGACTCAACTATCTAGCGTAAGTTTTATATACTTCAGTGTTGATTAATTATTTAATTTGACGTTAACTTAAAGCGTTTTCTTGTATTTTCTACTTATAGGAAATCTTGCCAACTGCACTTTGATAAAGAACCTCTGAAATTGGCCAGGGCCCGCGGACAGTACCTGTACAGCGAAGATGGCGTCGAGTACCTGGATTGCATCAATAATATTTCACATGGTAAAACTGTATTCAATATGAAGATGATTAAAAGTTATTGTTATGTATTTATAATAAAATAAACTAATTTATGATATACATAACTAGTTAATTGCACCATGTTAATATCCAAATGTATGTCTTAATTAGTGGGACATTGCCACCCGAGAATCGTCCACGCGGCCAGTGTCGAGATGTCCAAGCAGGCCGTCAACAGCGAGGTTATATCCAATAGCAGCATAGCGCACCAATACATTAGCATGCTGCGAGAAACGCTACCTCCCGAACTGTCCGTCTTTTTCTTCACGAATTCTGGGTATGCCTCCTGTTACAACCGGTGCTCTCACGGCTGCTGTGCTTGTTTTAGCTTTTTGAAACAGATTGGTTATGATTTTTGTTTTGTGTTGCAGATCGGAAGCTAACGATCTCGCGGTGACGCTGGCCCGCTCCTATACGGGAAACCAGGACTGTGTGGTGGTCGACGGATCCTTCCACGGAGCACTGGGACTTAGCGCGTCCTGCAGTCCCAGGGTTTTTAAGAAATTAAGAAGTTTTGGTAATTTTTTAAAATTCTCTTTTCTTACCATGTAATTTAATAAATCGTGTTATTATTACTGTAATTATTTATCCAATTCGAGTTATATATAATCAATAATATCAGTACTTCTATTTTTTTTGTCGATTGTTGATTATACTGAAAAAGATATTGGGTTGTTCTTTAATTTTATCGTTGTGTATTACAAGGCAAGAAGGATTGGGTCCATGTCGTCCCTTTACCGAATACCTATTCCGGAATCCACCGTGATACTGATCCTGAAGCGGGAGCAAAATACATAAGAGACTCGTTACACGTTATTGAAACGGCTGTGGCTAATGGTCGTCAGGTGAAACTAATCCTAGATAATAATTAATACAATTATTGCTAAAAGTTGTAAATCTTTGCCGTAGATTGCTTGCTTCTTAGCCGAGCCTATCTGCTCCATACAAGGGATGATCGTCCCACCGCAAGATTGGCTTTCCTCGATTGCAAGGTTTGGTGAATGATTTACATCATTAAAAAAATCAAATGTAATGTTATATCAACCGATCGTATATTGCACCTGTCTGTGTAACACGGATCATCATAATGAAGATAGTGATAGTACTTAAGGTATATTTAGCAATCAGTATTAGTTTAAGTTAGCAATGATCAATCGGCTAATCCGACCACGGTAATAAATAAATAATCGATAATTAATAAGTGATAGAAAATTATGCAAATATAAACTAGAGGTCTTAAACTCAAATTACAAATTCTGTTTATGAATACTTCTGTTTTCCGTTTTCAGACACATTCGCGAGGTTGGCGGCGTGCTTATCCTGGACGAAGTGCAGACGGGTTTCGGCCGCTGCGGCGAGAGTTACTGGTGCTTTCAGAGCTCCGTCCAGGGCAACGTGGTTCCGGACATCCTTACCCTCGGCAAATGCATGGCCAACGGTTTCCCGATGGGTGTCGTCGTCACGACGCCAACCATCGCAGCCTGTCTACCTCCATCGCACTGTCTCTTCAGAACCAAGGGTAATCCGGTAGCTTGTGCAGCCGGAATAGCAGTCATGCAGGTCATCAAAACCGAGCGGCTCATGGATGCTGCTGTCCGAGTGGGTAATTTACTTGTGCAGGGCTTGAAGAACCTTCAGCAGCGGCATTCCACCATTGGCTCGGTGCGCGGGAGCGGAATGATGCTGGGTGTCGAGCTGGTTATCGATCCGGTGACCCGGAAACCCAATACCAAGCTGGCCGAACGGGTTCTCTACCAACTCAAGGACGGAGAGAAGATCATCATCGGCTTGGAAGGTGAATACAAGAACGTAATCCTGCTGCTACCGCCGCTCTGCTTCACCGCAGATAACGCTCACCGGCTCCTGGCTGCTTTGGACCGAGTTCTGTCCAATAAAGCGCCCGCTTATGAGAGTGAAGAGAAGATTAGCTTAGATATCGTGGTACCGAGTACCAGTCGAGGAGTTCCTGGAGATTCGGGTTTCGCCCTGGAGTCTGGAAGAGTTAGTCCTGAGCTGAACCGTTACGCTGATATGGATTGAGTCAATCTTAAAGAGTACAAACAAAGAAGAATGATGTCATTTTTAGCATAAAATCTATAAGATTTAGGATTAAGACTACCTCGGACCTCAGTAACTTAGATTCACCAAAATACGTCAATTTTTCGTGCCAATTAAATGATTTTAGAAAAGTTTCAGTGAAAGCGTATTTGTCGTCTTAATCTCTGATCCTCCTCGTGAAGATGTAGTGAATGACCCCAGTTCGACTACTGAATGAAATCGTTTGTATCGCGTTACGAACACGTTTTATATTTCACCGTTGTCTGAGTATTGTTATCGTGAATGCGCATGTGAACAGAATATATGAATCTAGAGTTACAAATTAGATACTTCTTCGCGCTGAACATACTGACGTACCCATACCGTTCAAAATGAAATGAGCAGTTTAGAATAGGCAATGGTAAATTCAGAAGTTTCATAAATGATAAAAACGCGCTGGTGAATGGTGAATGAGAAAACCTGTGGTAGCATAAAAGTGTAATGCGGGACCTTCGAGGCCAGCAATTAAGTCCGTTTGTATTCGTGTCATTTACATCGTTCTATGGCAAGCGGTTCTTCCCCTAAACTTAAATGTAAAGCCATTTGGCTTAAGGTATCTGCGACAAAACGTCCATCAGAGCGAGGACTGTGTGTATATAATCTCTGCTGTCGAGCAGGGGTGGTACGTTAGTGCTTCTTTACCGTTGCTTTACAGCAGGTGTCGAAAACATGATATCTGCTTTCATAGGTGGTGTTGTTATTGGACTGGCTTGGATGGTGTCTTATAGTATGTATTGGTGGTATCGCTTCAACTGGTCAGATTTTGGAAGAAAGATTGCACAAATACCTGGGCCTTACCCTTTTCCATTGTTTGGAAGTATACTCGAAGCTGCAAGGCATTTCAAAAGTAAGTTCTACTAGCTAATTAACTATCTATCTATATAAGTATATCTATCTATCTATCAATCTATCTATCTTTTTATCTTTCTGTCTCTCTTACTGTTTGTCTGGTCTACCTATTACGTATGTATTGTCTATTTATGTCTGTCTATTTGTCTGTTTATCCATCTACCTATCTATCTGTCCATGTCTGTATCTCTATCTATCTACCTATTATCTCTCTATCTATCTGGCTATCTGTTTATCAATCTATTTATCTATCTATCTAACTGTGTCTATACATCTGTCTATCTATCTTTCTGTCTATATATCTGTCTATTTATCTATCTTTCTCTCTATCTATTACCTATCTATCTATCTGTCTGTCTGTCTTATCTATCTGTCTGTCTGTCTTATCTATCTGTCTATCTATCTGTCTACCTATCTATCTATATATCTATCTATTATGTATGTATATCTAAATATCTGTCTATCTATCTATCTATGTGTACTATCTATACTCGAAGCTGCAAGGCATTTCAAAGGTAAGTTCTACTAGCTAATTAACTAACTGTCTATATAAGTATCTATCTATCTATCTACCAGTCTATTTATCTTTCTGTCTGTCTTACTGTTTGTCTGCCTACCTATTATCTATCTATCTATCTAACTGTCTGTCTATACATCTGTCTATCTATCTATCTATCTTTCTGTCTATCAATCTATCTATTTGTCTATCTATCTAATTGTCTGTCTATATATCTATCTATTATGTATGTATATCTAAATATCTGTCTATCTATCTATCTATGTGTACTATCTTTACTCGAAGCTGCAAGAAATTTCAAAGGTAAGTTCCACAAGCTAATTAACTACTTATCCATCTATCTATTTAACTATCTATCTGCCTATCTATCATTTATCATCTATCATCTATCTATCTATCTATCTATCTATGTATACTGTTATTAACATAATAAACTTTCGCTTCCACTGCAATATTTCGTACACAGTAATAAAGGTTATACTGGTTGTAATAGCACTTCACGTGCTTATGATTTGTTTTGAAAAGCCCCACTCGAGCTGTTTCAGGTGAAATGGGTCAAAAAGTATGGCGGAATCTACAAAATCATTCTGGGAAACCGAGTCTCCATCGGAATTTCTTCTCCTGAATACATTCAGGTATAACGATTTACACAGGTATATCAAATTCTAACCGGAAATGGCGCGATTTCATAAACTTGCAGAAAGTACTCAAAAGTCAGAAGCTGTTGGCGAAAGGGGAAAACTACGAATGTCTGCAAGATTGGTTAGGAACTGGATTACTGCTCTTGCATGGTAATACTGAACCTAAACTTCGAAAAGCCGTTCATAAACTGAAGGATGCAGGTCCCAAGTGGCATTCAAGACGTCGGATGTTAACCCCGGCTTTTCATTTCCAAATCCTGGAACGCTACGTCCCAGTCTTCAACGAGCAGAGTCAGATTCTCGTCGATCTGTTATGGAAAAGACTCGATGATGACCACGGAGGAGAAGTAGATGTCTACCCTTTCATTACTAACTGCGCGCTTGATGTTATCATCAGTAAACTAATCAATAACACAGTTTTAACCGTTATAGTTCATAGCCATTCAAGTCAACTAAGACTCTTATTCAATAGAATCAGCTATGGGAGTTTCCCTTGAAGCGCAGACGCGATATTCCGAATACGTGAGAGCAGTGCATAGGTAAAGAAGACACTTTACAAGTTATAACTAATTAAGTTAACTTATTTAAACTAATTAAAAGCTATAGCTAGTACAAGTAGGTCCGTAATTATAGGACCCTTGTTCAGGGTTATGATCAGGGATATGAGCAAATCCAAGCTGGTCTCGACCGCTAAGGTGATTTCTGTCTAGTATGTCTGCAATGCTGACCGAGCGCTTCTTAAAACCGTGGCTCTTCATCAACACCAGATTCTACGTGTCCCCGCTGGCCACAGAGTATAAACGATGTGTCAGGACACTACATGTATCCACTAGCCAAGTCATTGCAGAAAGGAAGACTATCCTGAATGAAGACGAAAAACTGAAAGAGGATCATTCAAACAGTCTGTTATTGGGATAAGTTTATGTTTTGCCTGCATGTAATTTGTGTGTGTAACGTAGAGAACAAGATACTATTGGATGCGATGCTCCTTCAGTGCGGAAAGAAGGACGGAGATATCACCGATGCTGACATTCTGGCCGAAGTCAATACCTTCACGCTGGAGGCATGTATGCTTCAGTGTCCATGATAGCTTCATTGCCCTTATTATCATTTTTGTAAGGGTCACGATACGATAACTACGGCGATGTGCAGTTTCTTGCATCTGATGGCACAGTATCCGGAGGAACAGGTTGGTTTCCGGTTGTTAGTTCATATGCTATGCTAAAGCTGTCTGTTTGACAGTGTGTCTTTCTATCGACGTATCTGTCGGAGTACCTATGTATTCACCTAATCTATCTATCTATATCTATCTATCTATCTATCTATCTATCTATCTATCTATCTATCTATCTATCTATCTATCTATCTATCTATCTATCTATCTATCTATCTATCGGTCTATCTATCTATCTATCTATCTATCTGTTCATCGATGTACCCCACCTTTACCTTATTATTTATTTGTCTACCTACCACCCAGCTATCCAATAAACTACCTTTTTATTTATCTTTTCAACTGTACATCCATCTTTCCTTATTATCTTACCCTTACCTCGAGCTTGAGCTTTAGCTATCCCATTAATACCCATCCCGTCCCATAATATCCAACTCTGTTAAATTTCATCTTGATACCTGGAAATCTGAAACTGTCGAGAGTTCTCCTTGATAGAACTTGAACTATCTTAACCCTCGACAGGAGGAGGTAATCACCGAGATATTCGATATCTTTGGCGTATCGGATAGACCGTGCACTAGCTCGGATACCGCACGCCTGAAGTATCTAGAGTGCTGCATAAAGGAAACGCTGCGTTTGTACCCGAGTATCCCAATGTACGAAAGGGCATGCACAGAGGAAATAGATTTAGGTAAGTTTTCAGGCTCACCCTTTAGTGAAACCTTGGCTTATTTTTTGAAATCTTGAGATCGACCTCTAAAACCGGGTAGTGATCGAGGGTTATACAAGGGCGTTTTGAAGTGTCCGCCATCTTGGCGGTCTGGCGATCAGCTGGTCGGAAGCCGTCCACGCTGAAAAAGGAACATTTCCGTTGCAATTTTCTAACACTTTGCTAAAATGTACATGAGTAGATTGCGTGCTTTAGTTCAGCTACAAGCTATGACGCAAGAATAGTTAAAGTACAGTCTGGAATGAAATAAAAAGGTTCTATAAATGGCGGGAAATTATGTTAAGTTTTAACTTACGGATTTTATTTCGGCAAAACTAATAAACCGATTTAAACAGAACTTTAGACGATCGTGAAGTACTACCAGGTCTTTATTCAGTAATTTTTGGGTTGCTATATCTTTGAACGTGCAAGAGCAATATGCAAATCAACATGCTCCCAGCAGGAATGTTGTGAAAAATTACTTTCATAACAAAGCGCACTGTTTAGCTACAGATTCATGACATGAGATTATAAGTGATATTAAAACTGTCTACGAAAGTCGATTTCCTGTGCGTGTATGAAGCCTATAGAGTCTTATGGGGAGTCACGTGACATGACGTCACAATGCGTAAGACGAACGAAGGGTCTAGTGTTGGCAAATGTATCCTCCATACGAAATCTATAGTTCTGCTTTGAATTCAACTAGGGGATTACGTCATTCCTGTAGGATGTTCTCTATCCATTTTCGCGTACGCTGCTCACCGGAATCCTGATTACTTTCCCGAACCGGATTCATTCCGTCCGGAACGGTTCGTTCCTGGGAACTCTGCTGGAAGACATCCGTTTTCTTTTGTCCCTTTCAGCGCTGGGCCACGGAATTGTATCGGTACGCGCTACGAAATGCTTAACATATTCTTCAGTACTAATCATAATAATTGTAAATTTAGCTTCTGGGTTATTCGATTACGTTATAAAATTTGATTTTTTGGCGTATTGATACTTGGAATTTGAACCGTAAGAGGACATCAAAGATCACCTGCTTATCGGAATTTTGTTATTGACATCGTAATATTCTCCAGGTCAGAGATTTGCGATGCTGGAACTGAAAATAGTACTGTCTACACTGCTGCGGAATTTCAAGTTGGAATTGACGCCCAAGTCAAAGTTGAGTACCCATCAAGAAATCACACTGAAACAGAAGAACGGCGTTTTTCTCAAGGTTACACCTCGGGTTCATGGACCTTCTCAGCCGAATTAGCCTTCACTCGAATAATGCCAACTCTCATAACCTAAACTGCTTAAGTGTTCTTTATGAAACTGTCAAACTGATTATAACATAATACACTGAAACTTTGGCGTATATTGGGTCTTCTGAATCTGAATATCGATATCTGAATGTTTGTGGTTCGGTATATCGTGACGATATTTTATCGAGATCTATGTTAAGCTTCGAATATACGTATAAACATCACCTTAAACCATATTTCGTTTGAATGGATCCCTTACCTTAACATATTGATACACAGTATTCGACCAAAGATTGTTCCGTCGTGTGTCGTATCGGTAACATGGTGAGTATAATATAGTTTTGTGTTATCAACAAGCTTACAATTTCTTTATGAGTTTACCATTTGTCTTGATTAGGTTAATCATAGTATAATCACGAGGCTGGTTTTTGCGTTGGAGATTAGAGAGCTCAAAATTCTCCGGTGTCCACTAAATTCACCGGATAAGCACTTTTAGCTTGGCTACCATGATTTTCCCACTTCCGCGTCGAAATGGAGTGAAACGTCAGTAGGTCACGTCGCCCTTTTTTGCCTACTTGTTGACATCTTACAGTTCGCAATAAGAGACTCATTGTTTTCAAACTTCAAACGAGTTTTTCATCTTTTTTTTAAAGACTTTTCTCGTCGTTATCATGTTCCCCAAAATGTCCCATAGTCCTTTAATTAAGGATTCCTTTTGTGCGCAGAACATAAACCGGTTAATTTAAATAAAAATATGATTAAAAAAAATAATATATATATAAGGTGATGTAAATGAGGAAACGCCGTTTTGCAAGTCTTCAGAAGGTCTCGGTGTCTTGGCGAGGGAACACACGTGAAAATGCACCTGTCAAACGCGTTTTTCGTATTTCATTTCATCATTTCCTTGGTTATACTTCCTCATAAGGTAAGTTTGAACACCAATCTATGTGTATTGTACGATAGAAAATTTTAAATGAATTTTTGAAATATTGAAATAGGTCCGGGGACACACGGGATGCGTTTGCACGGCTCAAGTAATAAACCAAAGCTTAAATATAATTATACAAAAATAGATGATGGAGAATAGTTAATTTAATCTTAAGAGTTATACTGGTGTTGGCGCTTGATGCTGGGTCAATCCAATCTTTAATTAACTTCTATCTGTCTGTCTGCCTCTATCTACCTACCTATCTATCTATCTATCTATTTATCTGTCTGTCTGTCTATCTATCTACCTGTCTGTCTATTTATCCTTCTATCCATCCATCCATCCATCCATCCATCCATCCATCCATCCATCCATCCATCCATCCATCCATCCATCCATCCATCCATCCATCCATCCATCCATCCATCCCATCCATCCATCCATCCATCCATCCATCTTCCTATCTATCTATCTATCTATCCGTCTATCAAACGACAGTATATCTGATGATTTAAGGATTAAATTCGTATAATATTTTACATGGTCATGTTGTTGTCAAATTAAGCGTGTTTTTACAGTTTTATGTATAAACACATAAGCTATTTATGTCAGTTACCATATTGAATTTTAACTGTAATAATATTAAATGAAATTCAGCTTAATGTTTATGTAAAATAACGTAAAATAATTCTAATTTTCTAGTAAATATTTAAATAACAGTCAACTTAAATTATCCTGCCTCAGTACGATCCAGTGTGCGGGACGGACGGAAAAACTTACGGAAACACTGGCTGCTTCATTTGCGATTCCCCTCGCGGTAAATAACGCTGTTCCGTTAAACTTAATTAACATAAATTAAATCAGTTAATGCAGTTTAATGATTTATTTCAATCATCTCCGAAACTGATAACAGGGGTTGCCATCGCTTACAAAGGAGAGTGTCGCAAACCGGTAAGAATGACAATTTATTTAATTTAACCTCAATTAACTTTAATACGAGCATTACCGATTACAGACTTGGAGTGACCGGGGCTGTGCTTGCACCCTTCAGGTAAATTAAAACTACTATTTGCAAAATGAATTACATTTTAATTGATACAATTTAAATTAAAATAACCAAACTGGGTGGTCAAGTACGATCCGGTTTGCGGGACCGATGGTAAAACCTACTCGAATTCCGGCTGTCTTGTTTGTCAAGCTTCTCGAGGTAACATTTCCCAATAAACTCGCTTTTCGACAAAAGAAAATTATTCATTAAAAATGATTTTGGCATTTATTAGCAGTGGCGATCGCGTACAAGGGAGAATGCCGCAAGGTCTGATGACTTAAAACTTAACATTCTAATCTAATTAACTTAATAGAGACATAAACATTGTAGGGCGGGAACGGCCGAGATTGCGTCTGTTCACTAGAGGTATTACACCTAATTGCAATTAAGTGAACTACAAGTTTAATGACAAGATAACTTGATTTGCAGTTTGCTCCAGTATGCGGTAGCGATGGTAAAACGTACAGCAACAGATGCGCACTGGATTGTACTGCTCGCCGATACCCGAGTCGCCGTAAATTTCACCAATTTTATTCAGCTCTTCAATTTCAATTTTATCTTAACTTAATCTGTACTTTTAATTATAATAGTTTAATTTAGTTAAAAATTGGTCGGGTAAACTAATTTTTACTTATAACATGATTAAATTAGATTACAGTATTATTTTGTAATTAAAATTTCAATAGGACTCCGTCTGTCCTACCGTGGACAATGCCGCCGGACGTAACATCGGGTCGTGGAATTCGCTGATGAAAAATACCGGAGTGTTGAGGAGGAACCTTTTTTTTAAAAAAATGCTCGATAAAAGCTTGTTTTCTTCGTGTTTTTTTTTTTTTTACAAAATGAATTTGTATCCTCTATTTTATTATTTAAAAAACGATCCGGTTTGTGTGACTTTGAGATGTCCTCAGTGATATTTATACTTTTTTTTTCTCTCGCAAGTTTTACTTGAGATTGTTTCGTTCCAAACAGGAAAGAACGTAGAAAAACTCGACATGCATGTTTGCCATACAAACGAGTTTTATTGAACTTGACTTGAGGAAGTATTCGCCTGTTACTCTTCGTGTTTTTACGTTATTTCCTATCATTTTTCAAAGAAAATGTTTTCACCAATTTGACGTGATAACTAAATTAGATTTTTCGAAATGATAGATTTCAAGTGAATAATTAAACCAATGAATGTCATTCACAAGCGGCGCCTTCTACTGACAACGTCGCAAATTTTTTCTAATTTATTATTATCATTACTAATGATAACTATTATTATCTTAAAACCAATTATTGTCATTTTAAATTAATAAGTTTGCAACTACTAACTTATATTTTATTTAAACAGCAATAATAATAATAAATATAACTAACATGATAGTTTGGTTCCTACATTCTAATTTTAATATGCAATATAAACCCTAAATTGGACAGATCGTGTTATTATATCAATATATTCATCCATTTCTAATTCTACTTTTAATTAGTTATTACAATGCGGTGATTGGACTAGACAACAGACACGTACAATGCTGGTAACTTGAATAAATTCGTAAACGCACCGTTACTGGTTAATGAGGTACTCTGATATTTCAAGCCAAAATGACGACCTTGACGAGTCAACAGTTTCAAGTTTATTCCAACTGCTATTCAATGAGAGTATGTAGAAAAGTAACACAGCGCCGATTACAAGGTCAGGCTATAATAACACATTACATTTACCATGTCGACTTAACACGCTACAAGGGAAAAGAAATCAGGTAAATTGCAGCTAACTATATCAGGCGTACATATGTTTTTAAAAAAGAGGAAATTTCTAAACTGTAATGCCGCAAATGTTGATGTTTTAACGAAACATGGGTGTGCTATCTCCACTGCCATTGTCGCTGCCATCGGCGTGGGTTTGGGTCTTGCCGCTATCGGATTCGGCATAGGACAGCCTCTTGCCGATATCGTGGACGACATGTTTGTAAGTGATCGTGTTGAGGTTCTTGCTGAGCATCTCCATGAGAAGCCAATCGCCAAACTGGGCCCGCTGCAAGAAGATATCGATGTCGGAACGAGCTCCGCGGCCGGTTTTACTCGACAGT
This sequence comes from Leptestheria dahalacensis, assembly GCA_022114935.1. Lineage (NCBI taxonomy): Eukaryota > Metazoa > Arthropoda > Branchiopoda > Diplostraca > Leptestheriidae > Leptestheria > Leptestheria dahalacensis. The sequence goes on from JAIQCU010000123.1 coordinate 23,246, forward strand.
ACCGCAGCCCTTCGATTCAAGTTCAAATTAACTCTTTACTTTTCCTTTTTGCTAAATACGCATTTATGTTCTACCTTAGACTAACTATCAGTAACGTGCAAGATGGACAGATGGATAGGTAGTTGGACGAGTGAACCGAATGATGCATGTCTACTGAGGACAGGTAAATCGGATAGGAAGATGAGTTAGGTGGATGGGTAGTGGGATAGATAGGTAGATGGATAGATGGGTGGTTAATTCGATATGTATAGACACGCAGATAGGTAGGTAGATAGATAGATTGATAAAGACACGTGAATATGTAGTAGAATAAGTTGACTGATAGATTGTTGGGTATGAAGATAGATAGATAGACAGTTGGATGGGTGAACCAATGGATAGGCCTAGATACACGAGTAGGTTGGGTAGGTAGACAGAAGGATGGATAACAGATGGATGAATCGATGGTTAGGTGGGTACATGGTTGGGCTGGCTAGTAGGGTAGCATTATAGAAAACAGGTAGGCAGATAGATGGATGGGTAGTGCAATAGATGTTTAAATAGGCAGGTAGATAGACAGGTAGAAAAGTAAATAGTTGAACACATAGATCGGACGATTGAACGATAGGTGAGCAGCTGGTAAGGTAAACTGAAGGATGACTAGTTGATTACATAGATAGATAGACAGATGGGCAGACAGACAGTTAGATGGGTGAGGGATAGACAGACGATAGATATCAGGTAGGCACACAGACGGATGGTACGTTCATTGTGTGTTTAGACAGGCAGGTAGGTAGGTAGATAGATAGATAGAGAAGTAAATAGTTGAACACACAGATAGAGAGATAGGTGAATAGATAACAAGGTAAACTGATGAACGGTTCGTTGGATATTTAGATGGATAAGACAGTTAGACGGGTGAACCGGTGGATAGACAAATAAATACGCTACAGGTGGACGGATAGTAAGATAGATACATAAATAGATAGGTAGGTAGATGGACGATTAATTCGATATCTACAGAAAGATTAACAAGGTAGATAGAGTGACAGGTCGACAAATGTACATTTATAGATGAGTGAGTGGGTAGTAAAGTAAACTGACGGATGGATCGTTAGATAAGTTCATAGGTAAATGGACACATCTGGATAGAAAGATGCGCAGAAGAACAGATAGATGGGTAGGTAGGCACAGGCAGAAGGATTGGTTGACGGATAAAATAAGGTTGGGAAATCGGTACACTGATGATTCAAGGGTTTGGAGAGTTGGACAAACGAACAGATAGGTGGGTAGATAGATGGAAAGAGAGAGAGAGAGATAGACGCATGGATCAATAGCCAAATCGACAAATAGGTACGCAGATAGACAGATAGTTGAATTACCTAATTGGAGAAACAGCGACGGTTAGCAACCGGTAGATGAACGCCAGTCCGGTAATAATGGCCAGTACTATGAACCAGAACCACAGGAACGTGTAAATCTTCTCGTGGATGATGTTCAGTGCCAAAATGCACATGGCGTCGTGCCTCTGAATCGTGCCTAAACAGAATCAATATATCTTATTTCATCAAAGTATATCAGTTAACTTTGATGTTGTAAACTGTTGTTGAATTATTTACCCGAAGATCCAAACTTGTGGAAGGTACACTTGGTCACTTTGGGGAAAACGCGGGACATGGGATCAAAGCGCACTTCGGGATCCATGCTCAGAAACTTGATGACTTGGACTCCGTAGGTGAGGAATTCACCACCGAGGAAATAGTTGGTGAGAAACAGCTGGCCGATGACGTTGACCACGTTGAGTACTTCGCAGATGATGAACTTGACGGCCCAGAAGTTGTGCATGTGAAGTCGGTTGACTACGTAATCGCTGAGTATTTCTTCCTTCTCTCGCTTCTTAGTGTCCTCGTGCATGTGGAACGTGTTGAGACCCTGGACGATGGTATTCATCCGGCCGTCCTCCCAGGTCTTCCACAAAGCGTGCGGAGCGTAAAACATCAATGCCTGCAACGATACATGTCAAACCATCGATTAGCTTACTAACTCCACTTTAAGTATCACACTGGATCATCTGTGTCAAAGTTACGGAAACCACGGATCCCTGTTGCGTCACTGAGGAGTAACTAGCATATCATTTAGATATAATCTAGGGAATGATAATCCCATGTCACTATCTTTTCAGCACGTGATTCAGATGTGAATGGGGTGAAAACACTCTTGCCATTATCATGTTACTGACATGTCTTATTGACGTCGACAATTCTTTGCTTGGGTTATAACAACCTCGTGGCATAATCATGTTACAAGATGCCATCACCTCGTATGGTAAGACGTAATACTTAAACGGTGACAACCTTACGTCACTTTCTTGAACTTCAATATCATAAAATACACACAGTCGTCGTTGAGATAAAATGACGTGTCGTTTATGTAAAGTAGGGTAGGTACCCAAGTTGGGTAAAGATACCTGTGCGAAGAGCATGAACGGAACCCATTGGTAGTAGGCATGGTATTTAGTTTCATTATCGTCCGTATAGGTTCCCAGTCCAAAATAGGGCGACTCCTGACCGACTCGAGCTCCATAGGCTTTGGGTACCGAGAAGGTGGTCGAGATGAAGCAGTAGTTGTTGAGAACGTTGTCCGGGATGGCCTTGTCGTCCTGGAGGCAGCGGATGTGTTCACCAAAGTACTGTCGCATGGTGCTGAGGATGCAGCTGCCCACCAGCAGACAGAAGGTCAGTTTGTAGTGAAGACGGAACGGCGCATTGTCGATAACCACTTTGGCGTGCTTCACGCGGAGCACTCCCTTGAGACGGGCGAAGGCTCCGTACATTTCTCACGCTTCCTGTCTGAAAATTACGAGAAGATTCATGAAACCCTTAACTGATTTTAGTTTAACTGGGATTAAGTTTTTGACGGTCTTGTCAGGAAAAGACCATCAGCATGTAAATTGTCTTCTAATTAGAACGATGCAAGAATGAATTGAAACCCCTCTCGCAGGATAACGGTGTTAGAACCAAAAAGTAAGATTATAACTAACTACTTTCTACAGTGGCTATATATATTAATCTTAATACAACTACATACATATTGATTTAACTATCTATAGTCACTCCAGATAACCTGTTAACCGGACGCAAGTAACTACCGAAACTTCAAACATTACACATGTTTCTATAATATGACCATACATAGTAACATCAACTTAACAGTATATACATATACACGAGTCCCTGATAATATGGATATACACATAGTGATTTCATAGAACATAATTTAGCATAACAGTATATTCGTATTTTGCAGAACGTACCAATTCGAATCTAAAACGAATAAATAAACACAAACCGAGCTGCCAAAGTAGTAAGAAGGAGATAGTACAGAAATTCGCACCAACAAACTATCCACGCAGTCTACAAGGATGCCTGACCAACTCTTGACAGTGTCGGAGGGGATTTCGCCCAGACGAAACGAGAACAGTATTGCAAAATCCACCCTACTGATCCTTATATAAGTCGCCAACCCTTTCATAGTACTTCCACTATAGGATCGTTCGCGTCCTCTTTCTGTCCCCTATAGCTATGCATCATTAATCTATAACGCATTTAACTTAATGTTTAACAGAATCAACCCTTTTATACGCTCAGTATTACAATCTACTATTCTAAAAAAACGTGGTGACTCTTACATGTAAACCAATAGGAACTTCCAATTCTAAAACATACTTATTTTATATAAAGGATTCGAATATAAAAAGTCACGTGACATTTGGATATAACGCCAGCGTAGCATAACATCAGCTTACAATACAATACGCCTGAAAAGCATATTCGCATGACGACCATCCTTTCATCAAGTTTCATATAGCGACAATATACATTACTGCGCATGAGCAGAAAACCGTGCATTCAAGTCGCTTTATAACGCACTACTTTCTAGCCCCTGTCAACTATCATAATATNGAGTAAATCTGCAAAGTCTTGGTCAATAGGAACTTCAATTCTACAACATACTTTTTTGATACAAACGATTTGAATATAAAAAGTCACGTGACATTTGGATATAACGCCAGCGTAGCATAACATCAGCTTACAATACAATACGCCTGAAAAGCATACTCGCATGACGACCATCCTTTCATCAAGTTTCATACAGCGACAATATACATTACTGCGCATGAGCAGAAAACCGTGCATTCAAGTCGCTTTATAACGCACTACTTTCTAGCCCCGGTCAACTATCATAGTATCACAGCTACTATAACACTATACAAATCAATTACAACAAGTATAAAGCTAGCTAGAATATAACTCAATGATTGGTGACGCCTACAGAAACGTCGCGCCAACGTTCCGATTCTTCAATGTTACACCTTGACACGCAGAATCTTAGAAACGGTGAAGAATCTCGTTAGAATCAAGTAATTGAGAATGTCACAGAGCCACAGGTATATTTACCTTCACTGAAATGCAAAATTTGAATATCCGGAGAGAGTCTAATCTGACGCGTCCTCAGTCGATGCGGACTGGAAATGACATGGACGAAAGATCAGACATCAGAGGGCGACTTCCTGCATGCTGATCGCATTTCCCTTGCTATTTCGTGTTTCGTATAACCCAAGGGCAACTTCAGTAGCTGCAAGTCTTCATTTTACAGAATAATTAGTGTAATTAGCTTTCTAGCCTGTGGCTAATGTATAATTCATGCAAATTACAAACAACATTTGATAGATATCTGGTTAATTACCAGTGCAACAGCAAGCTAATTTTATTCAAAATCGACATTATTTTAGCTGACAGCTATGCACTGCCCAAAAACCTGGGCGGAGGTAAGACATTTCGTTCTTTTGGTTTCTCATTGGCGGAACTATGTTTTAGGCTCCTCCCATTACCTTCAACCTTTGCGAAAAAAGCTTCCATTCACCCTGAGGGTATTTTCACCCTAGTGCAAAAAATTCACTGGAAATCTGAATTGGTATCCCTTGACCTTTTGCAGCGCAGTGCTTCCACTTTCGCGCAAAGCGATCAACAGCACCAGTACGACTAATTTATGTTAAAACCGGAGTGACTAACTTTAGAATGATTAAACTATGATTTATATTTATACAGGTTAAACTGTTGATTACTGAAAAGAAGTTAGTTTATTAAGTAAAATGTGACATTAGTTTTAAGTTTAAGTGGATATACTTGTAGCATTCAGCACCCCTTTTCTTGATTATTTTCTTAGAAAACTGAGGGCTGCAAAGGGTAAACCAAACAACATGCAAAAGTCTGAAAGGGGGTCTGCGACTGTCGTGCACGTAGGTATTTGAACTTGAAGATGTCAAGTACTGGGAACATGTTTTCAGTTATCTTTAATGAAACATAATTACTGTAATTTTTTGTACAAGAAATGAGGCATTCTTGAATGCAGTCCAGAAAAGCATGATTTAAAAGAGTCAATCTTCACCTCATCACCTGAACTTTGAACTGACTTGAACGAAGCTGGAAGCTAAGAGTATGTAATGAGCAGGTTCAAGTAACGGAATTAAATTAGTGTTTCTTTGGACGGTAATCTGTATACGTTTGGGGAATCATAATTCTGTGCACGTATAGATGCTCGACAGCTGTTGTACATTTCAAACTGGTGGCAGGACGATAGATTGATAGATGCATAGATAGACACATAGACTGACGGATAGAGAGATAGATATAGCTAGATAGATAGACAGGTAGATAGATAGATAGAAAGATATATAGATAGATAGAAATATAGATAGATAGATAGATAGATACATAGACAGANGCAGTTTCGAGTTGACTTCATGGACAATCACCGGACGTCTATCGAGTTTATCAGCCAAGCTCTCAACGACGCTCTTGAAGGTCATGCCGTCCATATTGATGCCCAGGAAGTTGATTAAAAGCCAATCTCCAAACTGCGTCTTGTCGACGATCGTGTTGATATCGTTTCTAGCGCCGGCGCCGGTGAGGGCGCGAAGGTTGGCTCCCCTCACCGCTCTGAAAAACAGAGTGGCGATTCGGAAAAGGAAATGGGCTCCTGTTATCACTGCCAGGATGACGAACCAGAACCACAAGAAGGCGTAGATCTTCTCGTTGATGATGTTCAGTGCAAGAACGCAAAATGCGTCGAAGGTTTGGACGGTTCCTGCATGAAGTAGATGGTAACCATTTCACTGTCAAGTTTTGAGCTAGTCTCATTGGAAGCTGCCTAGTTGTACTGGTTATCTGTTTTATCATTGTCTGACTGTGTTATAATGGTGGTTTGGTTGTTCCTTGGCTGGTTACTTAATGGTTATATGTAGTGAGATGTGTTTACCGTTGCTGCTGGGTGGAGGTGTTTCCTGTAAAAGGTTTGTTTGTTTGTGATGATTTTGAGCAACCCAGGGTTACAGAGATATCTTATTACGTGATCGTCATTGTTTGATTCACTTTGTTGTCGAGGGACTTTTTTTCTTTTTGATAAGTTTGCTTGTTTGTTTGTAGGTAACGCTTGTTTGGTTGTTGCCTGTTAGTTCTTGATGTAACTGCGGGTGACTGTGGTTGAGTGCTCATTGTATGTTTTATGTCTGTTTAACGGTTGTTTGTTTGATGTTTGCGGTGTCTGTGTTTGATTGCTAGTTTGTTTGTGGGTAATGCTGTTGGTGTGGTTGTTGCCTGTTGAATACTGGCAAGGAGCTGCGGTTGTTTGTTGGTTTGGATGTTTGTGTTTGTGAACTGGTTGTAAGTAGTTTGTTTGTTTGTTTGTTGTCTGTTAGTTCGTAGGCATTGCGATTGTTATATTGTATGTTTGTTTGTTGATTGTTTGCTGTTCAGATTTCTTTGGTTGTTGCCTGCCTTGTGATTCTCGGATGCGACTACGACGGTTGGCTTTTTAATTCTACGTTTATGTTTGTTTACAGTTTTCCATTCATTGCAGCTTGTTTGTTTGCTGGTTTGATTACTCGTCGTTATTCAACGTTTGCTTGTTTGTTTGTTGGGGGTTAACCTTGATTTACTGTAGACATGAATTTTACGATTTGTTTGTTCGTCATTTGCTTGTTCACTTCTTAAACAGTTCAACCATATGTTTACGTAACGTACCGGAAAATCCGTATTTGCGGAAGGTGCACTTGGTGATCCTAGGGAAGACACGAGCCATGGGATCGATACGATCCTCGGGATCCTGATTCAGGAAGCTGAAGACCTCAGTACCGTAGCGGAGGAACTCACCACCGAGGAAAGCGTCCGTTATGTAGATTTGACCGATGACGTTGACCAGGTTGAGAATCTCGCAGAAGAAGAACTTGATGGCCCACCAGTTGTGCTCGTGCAGCGTCTTCATTAGGTACTCGGTCAGAGTGTCGATCGTTTTACCGCGCGTTGCCAGTTTTTGCACGTTGAAGACATTCAGGTCCTTGAATAGCAACGACGACATTAACCGAGTCAAAGATTTAAACAGAAATCAAATGCCAGTAGTAGTAGTAGTAGATAGTAGTACCTATACGAAATGTCTATCTAACTAGAAAGGATATAAACTGTGACGTCATATCACGTGACTCTTTATAAAGGTTAAAATATATATAGTCATTATATATGGTCATTTCAGTCGTAGGGAAATCAATTGGACGGACTTACGACAAATACATTTTAACTTTTTAATACATATAATAAATGCGTTTAGCTGATCGTCATACCGACAAGATGGCGGACGCTCTGAAATCAGACTATGAATTAGCTGTAATACATGTTGTACATATTCATGAAAAAAGTCATTTCAATGGTTACCAATATAACTTTAGTAAACCAATGCCTAATCTTTGCATATTAAATTCAGTATAGTTAGAGAAATTACGACGATTACATTTTAATACTTACATATAAATAAATGCGCTATATAGTTAAATAATATATGTGTATGTATATAGATATCGTTATATTGATACAAGGTTTGTTATCCAGATTGCGTCATTGTGTTATGTAATTTAAATGAGATATTGTATTTTATTTCGAAGATTCACCTGCATAATGGCTTTGATCTTTCCACCCTCGAACGCCTTCCACAAGAAATGCGGCACATAGAACATGAGAGCCTGGAAGAAGAGCACGAACGGAACCCACTGGTAGTAGGCGTGATGGACCACATCGTCGCCCTCCTTGACCGGACCCAGACCCATGTAGGCCGTCTCGCTGCCCTGTTTGTTCTTGTAGGCACCGGGAATGGAGAAGGTCGGTGTGATGAAGCAGTAGTTGTTGATGACCTTGTCGAACTGGCCGTCCTTGCCCACCGTGTCGTGGATGCAGCTGATGTGCTCACCGATGTACTGACGCGCTGTGACCAGGACGCTGCTGACCAGCAGAATGATGAACGTCAGGTTGTAATGGAGGCGGAAGACTGCGTGACTGATGTTGACTTTGTTCAGCTTCTTCCTCACCACTGCCTGGATGTTGGCGAAGAGGGCCTGCATTCTTGGTCTTCAAGCCCTTTTAGCCCTGCTCTAGGGAAATGTAACCCTCTAATTAATCTTAATTGATTTTAAGCAGGCCGGTTTATGTACAACAGCTTAGAGGTCAAAATAGTTTTAAGCTAATACATAGAACGTCACATTTACTATAGTAACGATAAGTTGCGACTATAACACTAGTGATCAAGTTAATTACCCTACATTTTAAATAATATCTATATCGCGACCTATATCTAGAAATAGGAATAGCTAGGAACAGCTAGGAATAAGCGCGATGACCGTGGAATAGTAGCTAGAATGTATAACTAGTATTAATTACTGATAAACAGGTTTAATGTAACATAAAATCACTAACGGCTACCCTGAAAAAAATACTATTTTTCAGCGCTTATACATGAACAAGTTTAACTAGTATAGCAGCAGTTCAAACTTAAAGCTACTAACTATTAATTATTACAGTTAACAATACTGTACTACTGCTAATAGTACTTCACACTAGTGCTAAACTAGTACGAGTATTCAATGCTACTATCACGTTTCTAGTATTTGAAACTGAAAGACTAAAGAGTAGCTGCTTTCATCCCCAGTCCCGACGGATCATTTATTACAAGCTTCCACATACTAAATGAATGAGGCTTAATTAGTGTTAATTAACATGAATTAGCAAACTGTATTGAAATTCAAACAGTGCTCTATAGAGTACCTTGTCGAGTGAAGCTGTAGAGGTTTGCCAACTAGTCGGTTGTAACCGTTGAAGCTTTGTATGTGGGACAGCCGAGACTCTGGTTTTACGTGACTTACCTTCGCTGTCGCCTTGCTTGTTATCTCGCAAGGTATACACTGGTCAAGACTGATAAAAACAGTCTTGCGTTTCTGTCCTAAACATATTTGCTCACACAACTGATACCGATTCTCACATGTCGTCATGAGACTTTTGCCTTTTCTCTAAGCCTTTTTATCAGCGCAACTTGCTGTGTGACGGGCAGTTTTATAGTGCAATACAGCTACTGGTCTCCTCACTGTTACTTTGGGTTAATTCTCGATATCCTCTCTGTATTAACGTAATGACTGAGTAACGAATATTTCATTTGATTTTAAAAAAAATGCAACAGAGCTGATACTGCATCGTACGGTATATTATAATATACGTAAAACGCAATTAAGAATTGTAATGGAACTAAATTTATAATTAACTTTACATTAGCTTTATAAATTTTATGGCACAGTACCGTTTTATGGCTAATGTAATCTAGTAGTAAAATGTAATCTGGTTTAATCCGATGATATAACGGGTTTTATAAATGCCGCCAACATATTTAATATTGATGAGTAATTCAATTAAAATATATTTTATATATCTTCAACGTTTTTACTGATTAGGTTAAAGTGTTATTATAAAATATCCTGAAATCCCGTTTTAGTTTGCCATTTTGTACAGTTAGCTACGATAGTATCTTAATGTTGTTATCGTGTTTGGTATAATGAAACTTGCGGTTATGTTCTGACATTTTTGTGATAGTGTTTGATTAGAAAAGCGAATCGCAAAATAGCTGCAGATTAAGTGACATCACAAGCCTTGGAAAAAAATTTTCATAATCTCGCTAAGTGTAACACAAAACTGCCTGGGTTCAACGCAGTAATCACCAGAAGTCTGTCGCAACAGGAACTGATAAAAGACAAGTTTTCAAAACTGCAATTTCCCAACTTCCGCAGTTATTCATCGACAACTTAATCATCCCTTTAGTTATACAACAGCAGGAATGTATTTTGTAAACTGCAGACAGAAAATTACATCAACGTATTTTCTTTTATTTAATGAATTGCGATGTCTTCTCATTTTGGAGGAGAAAAAAAACTGGCATAAAACTGTTCTTAAGACAGTAAAATTAGAGTCAAGCAGCGTCTCCTTTCTGATAAGCCAGTATGTTAATGAACTCTTTGAAGACTAGAGCATCCATGTTTTTGCCCAGCAGGTGGAGGACAAACCAGTCGCCGATCTGGCACTTGCGGGCCACGCGATCAACGTCCGTCGACGAAGCAAAACGGGCCTGAACACGCAGCATCTGGACGCGCATTCGAGCGAAGGCAACCACGGCAATACGGTAGAGCAGCGCCAGTCCGCTGATCACGGCCAAGATGACGAACCAGAACCAGAGGAAGACGTAGATCTTCTCGTTGACGATATTGACTGGCAAGACGCACAGACCGTCGATTCTCTGCACCGTACCGGAAGCGCCGAACTTGTGGAATGTGCATTTGGTCACTTTAGGGAAAACCTGCAACAATATATATATTTTTATATATGTATATCAATTACAGTAATATCTTTACCATTAACTGATATTAACTTAAGTAGACTAGAACTGATTCACTTAAAAGGATGTGATTACCAAAGACATGGGATCCGTACGGTTAGCCGGATCCATCTCGGTCATGGAGGCAACCCGGGAGCCGTAGGTGGTGAATTCGCCTCCGAGGAAGGTGTCCATAAAGTAGATCTGTCCGACCACGTTGATGAAGTTGAGCACCTCGCAGATGAAGAAGCGCGCGGCGTAGAAGTTGTGATTATGCAGGTTTCGCGAGAAGTAGTCGCTGACCAGCGTCAGCTGCTCCTCTTTGGATTTGTCGTCGAGCAACGGGCTGCTGAGGTTCATCAGCAGGTTGCGGATCTTGCCGGACTCCCAGGTCTTCCACAAGTAGCGCGGGATGTAGAAGAGAAGAGCCTGTAAAAACAACAAATTATTTCCAATTTAACTTTAATCTTCTTTAATGTGAATATGCACCTCATTATACCATTACAGCAAATACTAATGCGACAATCTGTGAATATTTCAACCTTTAAATTTCAGGTATTTTTTTAAATAAATAAATCCATAAATGTTTCAACTGAGCTGATATTTCTTCCATAATACGTGGTTATTTTTAACCCTATAACATGATATGACTCATTTAAGTTAAAAACTATATTTTGAAATAACTTATAGGTTAGAATTTTCAGAAAGTTTGTTTCTAAAGTCTGGTGTTGAGGGGGATTTCATTCTGTAATATGAAAGTGAGTTAATTGATTTAACTTGATGAGTTTACCTGAAAGAAGAGGACAAAGCAGACCCACTGGTAGTACTTGTGATGTCTGATTTCATCTTTGCCTTCTCGATGGGGCCCGGTACCGAAATGGGGCACGTCTTTGCCGACCACTTCACCGGGGCGGTTGACGATACTGTAGGTCGAGTGAATCCAGCAGTAGGTGTCCATCACATTGCCGGGCACTCCTTCGACGATGCAGTCGATGGGGTCACCGATATACTGCTTGGACGTGACCAGCAGCGAGAAGGCGATCAGAATGATGACGGTCGCTTTGTAATGGAGACGGAAGATGTTGTTATCGATGCAGACAGCGTCGAGCTTGATCAAGCCCTTCACTGAGCCGAATACGTCAAACATTTCTTCTTCTTTTCAAACCAGACTTTCCTCTAGGAAAATTTAAAATTTAAAATCAACGAAGAAAGTGAGAAAAACCGTCTTCACTTTAGCCAGGTACGTGACAAGCGTTCGAATTCTCGCTTTCAACTGCACTTATCTCTCGGTCGAGATGTTTTTCACACACGCAGTATGAACTTACACGGTTCGGGTTGGGAGATCTGAACCAATCGACTGGGCCCGCTATATCAGTGCCCAGAGCCCGCAAGGCGAGTCTTTTTAAAAGGGAAACATGGGGCGGTGTCTTGGAAGAAGCGCAATATGGACTTCCTGAGCTGCGGGTATTTCCTCTCGCTCGGCATTGGATTATGCGTGCGTAAGCAGGCTAACCGGCCGGGGAACTTACCCGCGTTTCATACCCTGTTGCGTAACATTAGTTACCTGGGTCATCTGGGTTTGATACATTTCGCTCAACTATTTGGCAGAGCGGGAAATTTAAACTAATTGCAGAAATTAGATTAAACTACATTAACATGCAAAATCAAATTGCACACACAGGAATTTTCCACCCAAAATAAATTAAAAATTAAGATTTACAATAAAAATTCCAAAATATACCAGCACACGGGCTTTCCACTGTTTAAAGCCCAGAAGAATGAAACGTTAAATTATAATTGGTAATTATATTTCCATCAATATTAGCAACATGGATTTTCCACTGTCTCAAACCACCCAGAAATCACTTGGCTTTCTACGAAACACTTGGCTATGACGCCATCGAGTGCGGCGCAGAAACTCCCGAAAACTGTCATGTCGTAAAAACACAGCCCGTGCCTCGGAATAATACTCGGCGGTTTCTTGAAACTTTGTTCTTGCAAAACACTTCCTGTCGCCTCGCAACTGATCCTCTTACGTCTTTGCCTTCCCAAAAAAAAGGCAAAAAAATCGGAGCGTCGGAAGACGGAAACCAAATTCCCGTCTAATTTTTCTGAACGCAAAGTGACGTGTGCTATTCTAAACCGGTTTGAACCGAACAAGTAAAGAGAACTACGGGGACAAATAATTAGTACAGACTTGAAAGAGTACAGATCTGACGACAGGTCGTAACCGACTACCCACCTGCGCAAACTATCACTTCTGTTTTATGTTTTTCCCTGGAAATTAACTGTAAATTCGATATATTTAAACCTCCAGTAATTAGGTACAAATAAATTATCTAGGTCTATTAAAGCTTGATATCGTAATTAACTAAACAGCTTAAAGTTGACATTCGAGAAAATCCTCCAGACGATAACAGCCACGGCAAATCTGTTAAATAGCTTCGGACTGGGGGCCGTCGTGACACAGATAAGAGACAATCCTTGAGTAGATAATTTTTAAATTTTCGCCCAGATAACGAGCTCTGACGCCAAGAGGAACCTGCAACGGTTTCGGCGCTCAAGGGCGAGAGTTCGAAATTCAACAGCAATAAAAAAATTAATTCTTATCGTGGATAACAATGAGCATTCTATCGTCAATTTGAAAAATAATACCCAAATTGAAGAGAAATCAAGCCAGATACGAATTATGAGAAATATTACGAAGTTTTTATTAATTAGTTACACCAAGCAATTAGTATCTTAACTGTTTCGCTCAAAGAGTAACACTAGTTCGCAGTGATTGGTCTGAGGGAACATATCGACTGGAACGGCTTCGACTAGACGGAATGGAGTCCCTTTGCGTTTCTTGTCGCCCTTTTGGCACAGCTGGACAAAGTTCTCCATGGCGGGGCCTTCCGGGAGGCACGAGACGTAAACCAGCCGCTGGATCCTCTCGCATTCCCGCAGTGCTTTCACCACTGGAAACCCTAAAGTAGTCAAAATAAACAGAAAACCATATCTTCATACAAATTAACGCACCAATCAAGTTAATTTGCTAATAAACTTAACCCAGGTAAACAAACATCATGATAGGTTATCACGATTAACGATATTTCATTACAACGTCATAATACTGTCATAATAAATTGTAATTAAGAATAATGTATACGTGATTTTTTCGACATCATGATAATATTTGTTTTTAATCTGGGAAGGAACGGTAGAAATTCTTAATTAATAAATTTAAGGTACCCACCAAAATAAGAATTCCAATTAATGTTCTACACAGAATAAAAAGTCTGGATTTTCAAGGTAACAATTGGTTACCGAGTCCTGCTCTAGCCGGATTTACAATGGCCGCAATATCAGCAGCAGTGTCCAACTGACCCAGTACGGGTTTGAGGATCTCTTCGACACGGCCCGTGTAGTATTCAGCGTTGGTGACCCCGTTCATGGCAGCGTTCTGTCGCGCGTCTTTCACTGCGGATGAGGACAGCTCGATCCCGATGATGGAGCGGGCGTGGCGGGCTGCGAAAAGTCCCTGCGTACCTGTACATCAACGAGTGTTATCATCAGACTGCTTCTAAAGTGTTTCATTCAATATGAATTAATGGCTATTCCATCTGCATCTGATCTAATTAATTAGACAGGTAGAAGGTTAACACTAACTTAACTGCTCTGCCAACGAGTAACTAACTAGATCCCTTATTCTATACGGGGGGCGAGTATACCCGGCGCACGCTATTTTCAACTGGCGGCGGACAAAAAAGTGCGGTCTCGTCTTTCACGTCTAGCGGGTCGACGGCTTGAGCTAGAGATTTCAAATCAAAAACAGTAGAAAGAAGAAAGATTGAACTTTCTGAAAATCTCAATTTTAAGGAATTTAGAATAATTCTTGTACAAGAAAAGTGCTTTCAAAGTTAAAGAAAAAAAGGCAAATNTTTTTTGTCCGCCGCCAGTTGAAAATAGCGTGCGCCGGGTATACTCGCCCCCCGTATGTTTCGTCATAGATATCAATAGATTATTCGGTATAACTTAGCACAGACTAGGCTAAACTTACCTAACACTGAATACAAGAACGGCTAATTATGTATCGTTTGTGTCAAGTTTGCACCTGTAATCAATAGCTTGCTAACCGTTAGCAAGCCAACTAAACTAACGACAGACAGTCCATCAATGACCCTAACAGACTAAATTAGTAATGCTAGCTACGTAAATACTAACTTACTAAATAACTCACTAGTAGCAGTAACGTTAGCAACTTCAACTCCTTTATATAACCGACTTTCTGGCTAGATAATCAAGACGAACCAACTTTTATAACTAGGTTAGTTATCTGGTCATAATGACTGACTTGTTGGTTATTATAACCACAATTAAACAAGTAGTTTGATAGCAGTTTTACCAGTCCCGCAACAGAGGTCGAGGACTGTTGTCATCCTGGTGGCTCTTAACATCTTTGCCACCGTCTTGTACAGCGTCGCAGCAGCTGCTGTATTGATCTGAAAGAAGGAATCCGGCGATATCCGGAATGTGAACCCATCCACCGTCTCCATCAAGTGAGTCTCACCGAAGAGAAGCTGGAACGGCGCCTGTTCTGGCGTGCACCGGGTGTGGGGGCTGCAATACGAGCCATTATCTTATTACCCCATTCTGACATTAATATTTATAGTAAAATTTCACATTTAACAGTAGAAGGTGAATGTCATCTTCATCTTTTAAATGGCGATATCTTACTTAACCATAATGGCTTATATTTTATGTCGTTATATTACTATTATAATAATGTACATATTGTGTTATTGTCAACTGCGTTACTTTTAACGTTGATACAGTATATTCTATCGTACTCTTTACCATAAGACGAGTAATTGACGAATTATAGGATTTTGTTACCAGGCCTGAAAATATAAGGACTTCAACTGTGGGTGTTTTCCTTCGCCTGAGAGGAAGTAGTCTTTCAGGCGTTCCATTTCGGTTTGGATATCCGAAGCACCGAGTTGCTGCGGATGGATTATGACGATAGCCATCATGTCTCCTTGCATATTGGAACGGACAATGATGGATCTCCAGTGTCCGCCCTTCTTGAAATGCTCGCACACCTTCCACGACGAACTCTGAACGTATTTCTCAAAAGCCTGTAAAAGAAAACATCAAAATTACAAGAAAAGATGAGGTTCATTTCTAACGGTGATAATATACAACTGATACACTGTTGCATTAAAATATATTTTTTTCTCAAACTTGCTTTTGCAATATCCACGTGACTGGGTTTCATGTTCTGCAGTTGGTCGGGGCTAACGCAGACCATTTTCCCCGAGGATGGGCTCCCAATGAAGAAACCAGCGACGGGTTTGCCTTCCAATCCGTTGCGGATATTGAATTCGTCCTTGTTCCTATAGTGAGTGACCACGGGCTTTGAAAAGAAAGGTTAAAGGTTAGCTTAATATTTAATGTTACAAACTCAAATTTTGAAAAAAAATCAATACATGTACATGAAATCATTACATAATATTATAGTACATACAACAATTGATAAATAATCCATATAAATACATACAAAGTTTCAGAACAAAAGAATTCAAAAAAGGGAAATTAAGGTAAAAAAATAACGAGAAGGATCTTACCGAGGGAACTATTTTCGAAAGACAGGCAAGTATGGCCCTCTTACTGACGTTGGTGCCTGTGTTTCTCAGTTCCTCGTAGAAGGTTTGAAGGTGACGGCCCTGCTGCTCGTG
This sequence comes from Leptestheria dahalacensis, assembly GCA_022114935.1. Classification (NCBI taxonomy): domain Eukaryota; kingdom Metazoa; phylum Arthropoda; class Branchiopoda; order Diplostraca; family Leptestheriidae; genus Leptestheria; species Leptestheria dahalacensis. The sequence continues at coordinate 39,682 of JAIQCU010000123.1, forward strand.
CTTGATTTGCAATTGTTCTCCATATGGAAGCCTCCATAAAGGTGTAACAGTATCAGCCAGTTTTTCACGCTGGTTGTCTACCGTGATGTTATCAGCTTTGCTCCTGGGTGGTTTCCCTTCACAAGCTGACGGCTCTCTATCTCCCAACGGTTTGGTCCCTGCTGTTTCCAAATTGAGACGTTTCCATTTGGTCACACTGCAAGTAGTTACATTTGGATTAGCATGCCTTGGGTAATTTTCAAGATGTTAGGTATGGTGGAACAAATGTCTCTACTGCATACTAAATTGTCTGGTCGAGCACTCGGCCATGCATACAGTGATGGTAATGGAAGGATTTTTAATTACAAGGTTATATGGTATACACGAAGGCAAATATGTTCTTTTGGGAAACATGAATTATGCCTCGCATTATGATGGCTTACTTGCTGGTCTGATTTCTTAAGGAGCGCTTCAGCATGAAATAACACAACCTCGGACTCGGAGAAGATCTTGGTAATGCAGAAAATATCATGGTTTTGTATATACTAGCTATTAGTTTCATTGTACTGGTAGTTCACGCGAATTTGATTAAACTAAATTGTTGAATCTTAATTTAAGTTCGGGTAAGTTGTCTGGTAACTAAAAGCGCACAGGATTTTAAACAGTGTACATAGAGTGGTCTGCTTGCAGTTATAAACAGCAGCGGAAAAAACGTTGTCATAGCAACCATAATTATGTAGACAGGTTCAAATTAATCATAGCCTGAGAATATCTAATTAAGCAAATAAAATAAATTATATTATTTAAGCGTACTTACAATAATTACATTCTGTAACTTTAAAATTAATGTTAAATATAAAATGATTTTGAAATTGAATCCACCTACCGGTAGCTGTTGGCACTAAATTGGTTTTCACAATTTGTCAATGTAAGCGCACCTCGAACGCTTTGCACAGCGTGTGTTTATTTAAAAATTTCGTGATTATCATTTGGGAGAAGACTGTTTAAAGCAGCTTTGTAAAATGGAAACATTACTCGAGCAGCAACGTCGTTTCCATGAAGAACGCGAGCGAATTGTTGATTCCATGGTCAAAGAGGTTCTTCACAAGAAAAACACACAGCGGGAAATCATCAATTCCGAACACCGACAGAAACTCCTACTAGACGTATAACTTCTGTATTTCTGCTTAAAGTAACATGCTTAAGACTTCGTTTACCATGAATTGCAGAGATTTTTGGAATCGACCAGCACGCTGAAGGAAATCTACGAGGACAAAGACGGACAACGCAAAGAAGAAGTTGCCGCACTTTCTGGACCCAATGAGTTTGTGGAATTCTATAACAGACTGAAAAACATTAAGGAATTCTACAAGAAATACCCCAATGAGGTAACTTAAACTAACAGCCTTAGTTAAACGAGCTACTTATAATGTTTTATGTGTTCTAGGTCGCCATACCACTCTCCCTGGAGTTTGACGAACTTGCCAAGCAGCGGGAAAACGGTGCTGATGAGGCCAGCAGTAAGTTTTAAACCTTGGAATCACAAAAATGTCAACAGATTATCGTCTAAATTCTGTGATGTTGTTAAAACAATGAATTATCTTTGCTTCTGCAGATCTTGTCGACTTCACCGACGAAGAAGGCTACGGCAAATACTTGGACCTCAACGAGTGCTACACCAAGTACATCAATCTGAAAGGAGTCGAGGTGGGTTGAACCAGTACTTATTCAAAAACGTCTTATAACTTCATGTGTTTTTATCCAGAAAGTGGACTACGTTAAGTATTTGACGGTATTCGATCGTTTCTTCGACTTTCCCCGCGAAAACAAAGGCGCCGAGTACAAGCAGTACCTTCAAGGGCTTTGCGACTACCTCTACGACTACGTGTCCCGAGTCCAGCCTCTGCTGGATCTCGACGCCTTTTTCAACGAAGTGAAAACATACTTTAATGGGCTGTGGGAAAACGGAAACTTTCCTGGATGGCCTGTAATCACATTTTTACCAAGCTTTTTATAATTTTATTTTGTTATTAAAACACTAAAAACGTACATATGCTGACTGGACGTTCCATTTAAATCATAAATTGTGCGTTTGTTTTTGCAGAAGGAAGCATCCGGCGGCAGTGCATTGTCATCTACAGGAGCGCCTCTCGACTTGTCCGGGTTTAACTCCTGGGAGGAATTGGCTTCTCTGGGACTGGATCGTCTCAAGTCTGCCCTGATGGCCCTCGGGCTTAAGTGTGGAGGGTAAGTCACGTTCATTTGCGTGATTTTCGTTAATTAAGTTAATTCAATTAATTAGGCTAAAGTGTTTATAAGAACAGAACCACATTTTGTTAGAAATTAGATTTATATTGGTTTTCATAAAATTGATGTTTTAAAATAATTATTTTGTATCAGGACTTTGGAAGAACGAGCCCAGCGGTTATTCTTAACCAAAGGAAAGGATCTAAAGGATCTTGACCCTTCTCTCTTTGTCAAGGGCAAGGGCAAGAATCAGGCTGGAAATGGCAAAAACGACGACCAGAAGAGCAAGGATACTGCTCTTCTTGAAGCTCAGATCTACCGGTATTTTGTTTTCGTAATTTTAAATATCAGATTATGTTGGAGAACTAACAAGGTTATCATGTTTGGAAAAAATAACTAAAGGTAAATAGGAATACAAGTTTATAGCATGTTAGCTGCTAATATAAATGCAAGTTAAATATGTCATATGAAGTTTCCATGTGTTTTATAATGAATTCATATTTAATATTTCAATTTCTATTATTGTTATTGTTATTATGTTTTTAAAGCCTGGTCGAGATCTTATCCGAGCAGAGGGTCGCCACCAAGGAGAACGTCGAGAGGAAGCAGGCGCGCACAGGAGAAGAACGCGAAGAAGAGGAGGACGAAGCTCCAGAACCCGTCGAAGAGGAAGAAGAGGACGATGACGTCCCGTACAATCCCAAGAACCTTCCACTGGGTTGGGACGGCAAAGTACAAAACACAGAATCTTTTTTTCACTAGAGTCTTATTCGCCAGTTTGATTTATGTGACATTTCATGGTCGACTGTTGGTTAAATAGTTAGGTGGGCAGTTAGATAGGTAGCTAGACAGATAGACGGATAGATAGATAGCTAGGTAGGTAAATAGATGGATGGGTAGGTAGATAGAGAGATAGCTAGTTAGATAGATAGGCTGATTGATGAATACATAAATCGATTGATAAATAGATAGATAGATATACACATATTACATACATAGGTACATAGGTACATACATAGGCACATACATAGGTAGGTGGATAGGTAAGTAGGTAGGTAGATAGATGTATAAATAAGTAAGTAGATAGAACTAGATAGGTAGTTGCGTAGTTGGATGCATAGGCTGGTGAATAGACAGATTAGATAAATAGTTGGACAGTTAGATAAGTAAACGAGCAGTAGTGGATAGATTTGCTCCAGTATCCGTATATATTTATCGATCTGAATTCTTACTGATTGTTATGTAACCTTTTCTTTAGCCCATCCCGTACTGGCTCTACAAACTCCACGGACTCAACATCAGCTACACGTGCGAGATTTGCGGCAATTTCGTCTATAAGGGACCTAAAGCTTTCCAACTTCACTTTGCTGTAAGTATTGACAACTCGACTGCGCCCTTGCTGGTGTGGTTGACTCATCGTGATGATCACGTGATCGTGATGACTAAATAGTATTCGGTTTAGTAGAGACCCAACAAGCCAGTTGGTAGGCCCGTGGCTCTTAACCAGGAGTGGTATTAAAGATTGTGAATTTAACGACTTGATGAAATACTGGTATAATTGAAAATCGTATATCTCGTGAACTTAATTATTTAGGTGTTGTCTAGTTTTGGCTTTTGAAATATAATAGGGAATGGTATTATTTCAATGTATCATACAATATAATATTATATAACATGTTACACATTATCCACTACTTCAAATAATTCTTCATAGTGCAAAATAATTTTACTGGTTCGTATATTGTAGTCAGTTAAGTCGACTTGCTGATCAGTATGTCGATAAACTAGTTTTTCTAACTTGAGCGTCCTTGACGCAGATCGGTTTCGAACATGCTGATGTCAGAAGCAGCTCTTACAATGAGAACGTCCCTACTAACCTAACTACAAGATGCAGTGAAGTAGGTGCTGAATATTCTGGTTGCTACGATGTTAGGCAGCTTGAAAGCCAGTGTCAACCATGACCGAATACTTATGGAATTAAGTGGTTATTGTAGTTTCGATTGAATACAAGTAGTAATATTGGACTAAACTATCATTCGTCCCTTTAAATAAATAGGTATATACATATCTTTATAAATAGCGATAGCTATATCTGTTCAAATGTATAGTGATATCGCCCTAGTTTTAGCTCTGTTCGAAATGTAATGCTATATTGTATAGCGTGATTAGGATTCAAGTTGTTGTAAGTGAATTTTCGCGTACTGACGGTCCTTTTTTTTCAAGGAATGGCGTCACGCTCACGGTATGCGATGTCTCGGCATTCCCAACACGGCACACTTTGCCAACGTGACCAAGATTGAAGACGCAATCAATCGTAAGTTCTATTTACTAACAGTTTTCCTTAATATCACCTGGTACGCATTAACGTTTACAATCGTTATGGTCATAGTTTACTACGAAAGTAACGCTCATATGATTTAAAACTTAATAAAAAATATTATAATGCAAGTTGGTGAGTACCAAACGAGTTGCTGATGTTGGTTATTTGGTAATTTCTCTTTAAATTCATTGGTACTGTTGTATTGTTTGGTATCTTTCGAAAATGAACTATTGTATAGTGTGAATAGTTTAACTAAATAATTTTCCTTAATTCATCTTTCTTAACCATTATTCTTCAAATTTGGCCCTTCATTTCAAGTCTGTTCTGTGAAATATTTGACGTCCAGAACTGGGAAATTAACTGTTCTTCTGAATCCATACAGTGTGGCAGAAGCTGAAAGCGCAAAAGACTTCCGAGCGTTTCATCGCCGATAACGAGGAAGAGTACGAGGATTCCATGGGCAATGTGGTCAACAAGAAAACTTACGACGATTTGCGACGTCAAGGACTTTTGTAAAAAAAAATCCAAAGCGCCACCTTCTAATGATAAGTCAAATTGCTTCTCGATGAAATACAACAATACTTCAATAGAAAAGAAATTTGCTGACATTCTTCATAGCAGTAGTTCTGCTTGATACCCAATTGAAGGAATCAAAAGTAGAAGAGTCAGGCCTTTATGCTATGCTACAAACCTAATTGAAGGAATCAAAAGTAGCAAAAGGAACGCTATCATTTAGAATCAGGCCTTATGCTATGCTACAAAATTTGTAACACTGGAACTTTCATGGAACATTTCTACTTCATTACGGTCCGGGTCGTTTAGGCTATTAATATAATTCCAGACGGTTTTATGTGGCTATCTGATGAAGACGCTCGTAAAATTAACAGGTGAAAGAAACCATTCTTCATAACTGTTTCAAATATTGGACATGCGCACGGTTATCTAGTATTTTGATGACATTTGGAACGTGAGTAATCGTTTATACGAAACAGGAGAACGTCACTCTATTACTACAACAGTTATTTTTGGGAAGTTTTATTCCAAGAAGCTATTGCCCGCTTACATTGTTTTGTAACGAAACAGGAACTTATTGTTTTCTTGTAACGAAATGCCCTCATCGCAGGGCTAAAGCACGTTTCCGCTGTTATTACATCAGTCCGTTTCAGCAGAATCCTAAAGGTACTTTCTGCAGTCTTGATTTGCAGTTAATGTGAATTTAATAGAGTAAGTAGATGTTGGCTTTAGCAATACTCCCAGTCTTGATGCTCCTCAGGTCTGCAAGCTTGAGGGCACGGTCGGATGAACTGTCGAAAGGAGGTGACCAGCACGTCCCCGATGAAGTCTCGATCCTCTTCCCTTTTGGTGGGAAACGGATACACCGGGATCTGGTTGTATTCGGTATTGTTGCAACGATAGCTATCATGCGCCATCTGTTATTAAGTTTCAACGCAAGGTGAATTAAGATTTCGAAAGATGTCGGTTACATATATACATACCCACGTAAATTACAATTTGATTGCTGAAATACTAACAAACCACTGATTTGTTAAGATCCTTACCACGTCGTACTTGGCGAACGGCCATAACAAGCTTTCCAGCAGTTTTTGATCGGTACCGTAGAGGCTATCCTGCCCTTTGTACAGCATCTGCTCTGTAATCGAAGCGATGTCGCGACGGCGCTGCGCTAGCTTGGCTCCCCACATTCCTGTATTCAAGGGAAAACTTTAACCAATCTGTCTTGTCTTAGGGTTTCTAGTTATATCAAGTTAATTACTTACCAATTTAACTAACCTTAACTTAACCAAGTTAATTAACTACCCAATGAATGAAATATGACAACAGTTCCCAATCGATTTTTCTACTTGTGTACGATTTTATTATTTGTTTTGTGTCGATTGCCTGTATCGATTATAGTTATGCAATTCAGTGCAGGAGCTGTGAAACATATGCTGTAATCACTCTGCGTATTGAATTTCAGTTCGATTATGCTCGTAGCCTGGTAATTCAGATCTCTACCATGTAGTATTTTTTCAAATAAACATTCTGTTATTCATTTAACATTTGTTTCATATTTGAATTAGAGGAAACAACCCATAATAACCTCTGAATTTTCTTTTCCTATTATTATCCCCTTAGATAAAATTTGCTTGTTTCAATTGTAATTGGTCCTTCTTTGGTTAAACATATCATGATTGGCTGGTAACACCTAGATTATAGGAATACACAAAGTATCGTGAATCTTACCGGCCAGGATCTTTGCGTTATGTAACGGATGATCCCTCATGATGTGGAAAGTATAGTTGGACTGGATCCACTGGCTCACCGCAGCAATCTCTCGGTCTATAATCCGACTATCGGAGTCCCTAGCCATGAACAGGTCCACCTGAGGATCGAACAAGGGCAGGAAGCGCCACATGGCCGGGTTGAAACGATCCACGTAGGATAAGTTAACGGAACCCGCGGAGCCCACCAGAAGAGGATCGTGAATGAGCTCGGTTACGTTGCACAGGTCAACGTGAGGGAAACTGCAATAGATTTCACACAGCAGCGCCGTTCCCAGGGGATCGGAGCCGGAGATCCTGTGGTGAAGCCGTATTACCCAGCCTGTACTTTGCGTAATAGAAAGCATGTGGTTAGCTAGGTAGTTAGCAGATAAGTAGATAGGTAGGTAGATAGATAGATAGATAGATAGATATACATAGACAAATAGATAGATAGATAGACAGATAGATAGATGGATTCGCATGGTGATTTTATTGGTCGATCTTTGTTATAGAACTTTTAAGCACCACTGTTTCAAGCAACGCTTCGAGTTGGTTATTGCAAATCCAGCTTTTTTGTTCAGTGCGGTGGTTATTTCTGGGATCGCGTGTCATTTTTTTTATATATTTGCAGAATTCATGAATTATTGCTTTTGTCTTCCGCATAAACTCTGATTGCTGTTTGCGGATTTTTTGTGTTGTGACTTGTGAAAGGAAACTTAATTTAGTGCTATGTTCATCATCTATACCAAACAAAAGCAATTGTTTATTTCTTTCATTTTTGCACTTCAGTCATCTTAAGGCACCTCGGAAATATACGATTGCCATTTAACAATAGAATCGGTAAACTCTAAGGTTTATGCTATTAACTATAACCTTATACTTGTACTGTAATTTACAAATATTGGCCTTATGCCTTATATCACGTAATCCTTCCATAAATACATCTGTCAGGTTGGCACCACGACTAACCGTCAAGTGTGGTATGCCACTATCTATCTATCTATCTATCTATCTGTCTATCTATCCATCTATCTATCTATCTATCTATCCTGTTCAAGTAACCGTCAAGTATGTGATTGTTTCATATAGGCCAATGCATATTTCTAACAAATTCTATCAATACACTTTTACGTTTAATTTTTTCTAACTTTTTATTTAATTCCGTTCTAATTTTTCTATATGTTTCAATTACTTTATAAAATTATCTTAAACAGTATGTACGTATAATTAGTAGAAAATGTAAACAACACAGTACTTGCACGAACGTTTAGTCAAGAATCACATCTTAAATTTACTGGTTCTCTAAAACTAATTTTAACATCAGTTCTAATCTATCTAATTTAACTAATCTTCACAGTAATCTAAACATTACTGGTTAAATAAAAACGCACCCGGGTATGATTGGGCAATCTTCTCGGCGTTAACTGGCAACATGGAAAAGTATCTTCTGCGGTTAAATTCATTGGTCAGATTTCCATAAACTGAATAGGCAATCACTTTCTGCCCCGGGCCTCTCAGTACAGATTCACGACCGCACCAACTGGCTTGAGGAAAACTCGCCTGTTTTAATCTACCAAGCAGTGGAACCGAGTTTCTTCGACATCCGCACAGTCTTTCAGTGGCGCGCTCGTCAAATCCGGTCCAAAAGCGATCGGAATTGTTCAGCAATGAGACGTTCACCAGAACCACAGCGGTGGAGATAACCATCAATACTGCAGCCTTTCTTAATGGAATTCGGATCAACCTGCGTAGAGTCTTGCAGGTGATCATGGTGCACTTGCGCGACTGTCGAGTTCTATATTGCGTCTGGGATGGAACAGCCAGTCGGGCAGTGGCTGGGTTATACTTACGACACATAAGAACTTCTAATAGCCTGAAGGTTTTGGTTGAAATTTATGTCTATTTATTTGTATTTTTTGTACTTATGTAAAAATTTATTAAATGCCTCCAATTAATTACAATAACGTTTATTTCATGAATGCATAAGTCAAAAGTAAAATATTAAGATTAAATATATAATTGAGATCGACTGCTCACTGTTACTTGTATAATACAAAGTAAAAATCAGTAATAATGATAAATACATCAGTATAAATGAATTAATACTTATTGGCTAATTAGAATTTATAGTGACACTATCTAATATGCATATTAAAATTACTATTATGTATTTAATTAAATATGATTTGACACACTTGCACATTGCACATGAATAACAGGGCAATTAATATGATTTCAGCAAATGATATAGTACGATTAGCATTAATATAATGTTAATTATAACTTTAATTACAATAATAAGTTGCTATTCAGTGCACAGTTTCTAAGCTAACATATCGATTTACATATTGCAGTAATTCCTCTTTTAACTCAATCCAAAAATAGTGTGTGGTTAATTCTATAGTTATAATGTTATAACTGTAAACTTCAAACATATTTGTGGTTTAGATCCGCAATTACAACGCAGCAAGCAGCCGAGGTATGTCGTCAGCTGGCTATTCGGTACTGGGTTTATTGCACCCATAAATTCAGTCAGCGTCTCTTGCTGGGGCTTTCTGTAACGCAAAAAAAAATTATTCCCTGTTTCTCTAAACTTTAATAAAAGCATGGTCTAGAGATAATCTTTTGTATTACAGTTAATTTTATATGACTTCTATTTTACCTTGTTGATTACTATCATGATTATCTGAAACACATTAACATAGTGATGTCAACGACTTAACTCGACTCGACTTGGCCCCGAGTCGAGTCATTGGTCTTGGTTGTGAAGTCGAGTCGAGTCAGCAGAGTCGAGTCGATAGCTGACATCCCTACATTAACATTATCGATGTCACTGTATAATAGTAATGTATAACAGCAATATTACGGCTATATTGTCATATTACTTCAACATCATTATTTGTCAAAGTATCTTAATAGTATCTTCTAATTAAGTCTGCTAATAATGCGAAAGAAACTGCGGTTCATCTTCTATTGAGACCACCTAGCAGTGTAGCCTGGCCATCTGTTCTCCATATCCTCGGTTGAATAACACAGGACCTGTAGGTACGTACCTTGTGGCTACGTGGGATCGTTATCACTCGGTAAAAAAAATGTCATTAGATGTATTGGTTTCACACGAGTAACTTGAAAGTACACAAGTGCGAAGAGGCAAAATGAAAACCACATGAAAAGACAAAAGAAAGTAAAACCGTAGTAAACGAATCGACTTGAGAGCCGGAGTTTAAGTGGAATCTTATGTCGAATTCAGTCGCACTTGCAGAATCCATTTCAGTTTCTATACAAACTTAAGTACCTTCTCCGTTCTAATCCTTAATCCGTTTAAGTATCCAGGTCAGAATCTAGTGAAGAAGATAGTCGTATGAAACTACTAGTTACCAAGAAGAACGTTAACAATAGTTCCAGTCTTGATGATCCTTAGGTCTGCACTCTACGGGACACTCTTTTATCCGGCTCCTGAAGAAATCGCTAAGGGTTACCGCATTGCCGACAAAATCGTTTCTTTCGTTTCGTCTAGTTGGAAAGGGAAACATGGCAATCGGACTCGACGCTAAATAATCCTTCGAGTTGCACCTGTAGCTGTCATGGGCCATCTGTCAGAGTTACATATTGTTGAGCATTTACTTCTTTAGCGGGTCAGTTATAACACCATGCAATTGCACACCTAATTATCAAACAATATCTAATCTAACTCACTATTTATCTCTTTACAGTTTGGGTTCCAGCAGTCGCAATAGAATGTACAGAAATCACTATTCTTGTGGCTTTATTCACCACGGACGAATCAAGTAACTTAATCTACTTGGTGGCTTCTAATTACAGCAATGTGGTTGATTCATTCGACGAATTTGTTTCATGAATTGTCTTGACGAATGTTTTTAATGACTTAATGGCTTTGGCATATTTACCACATTATGTTTGGCCAGGGGCCACATGAATTCGGTGAGAAGCTGCTGGTCGGTGTCGTACTCCCTGTCTTGGGCATTGAGAACCATCAGCCGGGCTGCTCTGAACACTTCATTTCGGTATTCACTTAGTTTGACACCCCATAAACCTTTACAGACACATGACGCATGATTAAATTTCAACCTTGTAAATGTGGAAAAACAACTTCTGTTGACGAATTGCGAATGAGTTGAATTGAATAAGTTGAGTTGAGTCGTCTAGATTGAGATCACTCTAACCGCTTTGATTGTAATACTTATCTAATGTCGTAATTTCGCACTTAGCGAGCACACCGAAGAATATAGATAATAGGTTACCGGCTTGAATGTCGTACACATGTTCGGGATGATCCCTCATCACGTGGAAAATGTATTCCGAGTCGATCCACTGACAGACCGCGGCCACTTCTCGGTCGATGATTTCGCTATCAGTGTCCCTGGAGGCGAACAAAGCAACTTGGGAGTCGAATAGAGGCAAAAAACGCCAGAGCGATGGGTTTAACCCATTCACGTAGTGAAAACCAATAGATCCCGGAGATTTAGTAAGACTTTGGCTGATATCTGTAACGTTGCACAAGTCGATGTGCGGAAATTCGCAGTAGATCCGACACAACTGCGATGTGGACGAAATGTCCGATGAATTGAACTTATGATACACGCGCATGACCCATCCTGATAAAACATAAACTGTCACCAATTACCTGGTTAGTAAAATCTAAATTGAGTTACACTGGATATAAGAAGATTGATAGCAATTATACTTATTAAAGTTAAGATTATGAGGGCTCTGATCTAAATAAATAAAATATTACAAACGAAACACAGCCAACACTTTCATTCACTTGTTACTGTTGAGTCGTGTAGCAACTGTACAGAGATATAAACTTGCATTGATAAATGACAAGTGAAAAACAAGTGAAAATCAGTAACTGATTTGAGAAGACGGTAAAAGACCTGTAGAGACCTGGGTAATAATGAGCTATTTGCTTCGCCAGCCGTGGCAGTAGCGAAAAGTACCGTTTCCTGACATCATCCTGCGTGGAATCTCCGTAAAGCGAGTAAGCAACAACTTTCTGAGCCCGACCTCTGGTCCACGTTCCTTCGCTGCACCACTTGACTTGATTCACGATACCAAGCAAATTATAAAACGTTGCTTTTCTCCGGCAACCACACAGTTTTTCTTCTGCCGTAACTTGACGCAGATGACTGAAAAACAGACTGTGTATTATCACAGTTAAGCAAAATAAAGCAAACACTACGCAAAGTTTAAACGAAACAGTTTTTAACATGCATAATTTTGAGCGACGAGTTCGAAACCTCGCCATGCTGAAGAGCTGAGCTCTCACTGACCATCTGGCACGGTTTTCACGCGTAATAAATACAGAGGGCAGTTTTACGAGTTCAGTTACCTTAAGGTACTGTAGTAAGTGGGGCAATTAAAATTCATTAACATTGTTAGTCTAATTTTAGAAAGAAAGGCACATGGGTGTTTTATTAATTCCTAAAACTACTTATTTCATTCACGTACTGTACAAGTTTATCTATTATTTTCTCCAGAATGAGACAGCCATACAATGTAATCAGTGTAATTAATGAAAACTAACAGTTATCGTCAATTTTAATAAACGATTCACGAGCAAAGAAAAAACTGGAAAACGTAATGCTATTCAAAGCAATATTGTTCTTTGGCTCGCTTAAGACCGAAAAATATACATAACACTGAGCCTCCATTACAGCTCACTATTTCACAGAAGTTTTAACTTTAACAACAATACAATTAAACAAAAAGAGTAGGAAACAAATATAAGAAAGTAACCCAAATCGTACCAAGTAGTCTTGCAATGGGATCCATGTAGACAGGAGCCGCAGGAACTAGCGTCACTGAGCTCCTCGCAAGAGAGAAGACCCCGATACTTCTTGGACAGAATAGCTTCCGGCAGTACACTCCTCTGCGAAATCTTGATGAAGAATTTTTCTAACAAGATTCGTTTGCAGTTAAAGCTCAAGGGACCGGTATTCTGCGCTGATAACGTTGACGACTTGTCTCTTTATCGTCTATAAGCTGCTTCCATTGATTGCAAATTTATATACTATTATATAACTATCGTCTGTAAAGGCTACCTTCACTGCATGAAGACTAGTGTCCGTTCTCATTTTAATGTACCAAATCTGCAAATTATGTGAAATATAGCCAAATGCTAGCTATGAAAGATTACACTTTTATATGGCCAACATAGGAGTGATGTCGCATCTGTCATATAGTACGAAATGCCTAGATCCATACGAATTTCGCCAATCAGTGGTTTTGCCTAAATAATTTAACCTACCGTAACATTTGTTATAGATATAATTAATAAATTCAGTTGGATTAATTACCTTTCCCCTACTCATTGTCGTTCGCACAGTCACATTCCCATTATAATCGTTAGCAAAATTGGTTCACGGTATCCTTAATGCAGTGTTAGTATGTTTAGTAACGTTAGCAAACTTGTGAAACGATTATCGTTCACACAGTGTAATTATCTTTAGTAACGTTAGCAAACTTGTGAAATGATTATCGTTCACACAGTGCTAGTATGTTTCGTAGCGTTAGCAAACTCGTGAAACGATTATCGTTCACACAGTGCTAGTATGTTTAGTAACGTTAGCAAACTTGTGAAACGATTATCGTTCACACAGTGTCAGTATGTTTAGTAACGCTAACAAACTTGTGAAACGGATGTCGTTCACACAGTGCTAGTATGTTTAGTAACGTTAGCAAACTTGTGAAACGATTATCGTTCACACAGTGCTAGTATGTTTAGTAACGTTAGCAAACTTGTGAAACGGGTGTCGTAGAAGCAGTAACGCTAGCAAATTCGACGTATCAAGTACAACAAGTGGTAGCAGGGTGGTAGCAGGTTTGCTCAGTTTCCCAACTGCCGTACGGGAGCGCGTGCAACTGCGATTGATTTTATTAATACGATTACTTTTATTTGTTATATTGCGGCCATAAATGACCTCAGGATCAATCGTGCTTGGGGTCAAGAGACGTGTTTTAACGCGGCGAGTCTAAATATCTCCTACTTGTTGCTCATTTCGGCTTAATTTTTGAAAAAAGCGGCCGAAACCGTCAATTCATGTGAGGGGGAAAACCGTTTTTGGTCTCTACCTCCCTTATTTATGAAGATATTTTAACGAATAAAGACATTTTTCTTTTCTCTTATTACGGCAAAGCATTGTGAAAAAGAAAATTTAAAAACAGTTCATAAACAGCCGAGATCATAAAGAAAAACTCCCAAAATTGTCAATGTTTTCCTTTATTTCAAAGCGCTTTTCGAGAGCGATAGAATCTTCAAAATGTAACAAACTTTATGTTTCCAGAAGGCGCTACATTTGAACTACTGAACTGAAGGTTGAACAGAACAATTTTTGAAAAAAAATCGTTCCATGGGGGGACTGCACCGTTTCTTTCTGGTGGACAGGTTCACCAGCTCGTTTTCCTGGAAACTGTACGTTATGCCAGCCGCAGTGTGAAGGAAAATTACCCGTTCCTGACAACGTCCTGCGTTCGGATCTCCAAACATGCGGGCAAGTCTAAAGTTTTCCGCTGAGGGACCTTTTGTGATTATTCCTTCTCATTCTACTTACTTGAATTCCTAATACATTCTCACCACCTACCTAGGACTATGACCGAAAACTACTGTAATGTTTGTATCGAGTTATTTGTATATAGACTATAGAAGGTGTAGACAATAGTATAAAGACATATACCGTACATATTACATACTCGTTTTTCTACGGCAGCCACACATTCAGTTGACCGTTTCTTCTACGCAGATATTTCAATGGGTTGTTTAATAGCAAATAAGCCAGAACAAAGTAAACATACACAACTTAACGGCCATAAGTTTGAAAAACGAGTCCTAAAAGTTCTTAACGACCAGTTCTTTTGCGAAGGATAGTTGTACCAGCCCAATAGTAGACGCACCGGTATAGACGGTACAGAACTACAGATAACCTTCACTGTTCATCGACTTCGCTAGTCTAGACTTCAAATTAAAAAGAGGTAACAAATACACACATATTGTTTATATTCTTTCCTCTCGTTTACGTACAATTAAATCATTTTTTTTCCAAAAGCAGTGAATTGTCGCTTTACAAAAAGACTTGTCGGCCACTACAGATAAAAATATTCAGTGTACAAAATACCAATACAGTTGATTTCTGGTGCATAGGACACTGACACTTATGATATGAGAAACTCTTTTGCAAATTCCTCCGCAGAGCGGAAGGAAAGTATTTCAAGTGGAACATTCCATGTCCGGGCGAATGTCGGTTCTAAACGCAAAGCACGATTTCTTTGTTAAAACCAGTTTTTCTCCTCTATCCACGTCTCTGCTTGTAAACTGCTGAACGACACGTTTAAAGCAGTTTTGTCTGTAAAAAACTATAGTCAAATCGTCTAGATCTTTAAAGACGAGGCGCTGTGAATTTCAATTTCTTCATCTTCGAGATCCGAGTGGGACAGAAGCGATTTCTCCAGTCCAGCCTCCGTGGTCGACAAAGCCACACGGCTATAACGG